>JANQDE010001291.1:1687-12605 GCA_037157785.1 Cephalotes varians
AGTAGTGTTGCGCTGCAGCGCTTTCAGCGCTAGAAGCTGATTTGAGAGCGGAGTGAAGTTTGAAAAAGAACGATATTCTTTTGGTGAGAGAGAGAGAGCGCAGTTCAGAGTTGTTGTTCGGTATTCGAATTGTCAGTTATAAAATAAAGTTCTCCGTTTYCTTTAATGAACTTTGTGGTCTGAYTATTTATTTYCTCCCATACGACGGAAGCGAGTGCACGCGTGTTGCGCGTGTGGTGTTGTACTTGTGAGAGTGCCGCGCGAGAGCGAGTAAACACGAACGCGTCGCGGGCGCTACATTATKTAGAGATTCTGTCTTCGTAATGCGCCTCGATATTTTCCACACAGATATCCTGTCTCGCTTCATCCAGGAGCAAATCCCGCAGTCATTCTCGTTTCTCATGTCCCTTGATGTACACGACAATATCATCATCAATCGACGTTGTACTCATCACTGCCTTTATAATCAAAATTTCGGCCATCCAGTATGGAAACATTCCATCCTCCCATTGCATTCCATGATGATTTTCAATCGGCCGCATCGCCTGATATCTTTCAGATTTTGAAAGAAAATCCCATGAATAGGGACATACAAAAATATAGTAAGAGAGAACATGTCCCACTTTGAGAGCAGCAAATTCCTTCCCGACAAAATCTCTTCTAATGAAGAAATCTTGTAGATCCACAAATATTGGTACAGACATGATTGTGTCCTCGAGAAGACTGCGGTCGACTTCGATGCATTGTAGATTTTTATATCGTTGCACTTAAGTAATTTTGCGCACAACATTGGTCAGCGGATTGTATTGAACCACGCGATCATGTATAATGAGGCATTACGCGATGGCAGTACGGTATTCATGGGTACATTCTCCTTACAATCGAATTCTATGCGCACGTCCACAGTTGCGCTCTTGATCGATTCGTTTTGTCAAGAGCAATCGATAATCACGAAATCATTTTGTCGAAAATTCGTGACAGTTTGATTCGATTCGAGATAATCGTATCCGTAATAATTTTTACAGAAACGTGCGTACATATTGTAGAGAATCTGTTTTTATCGAAATCCAGATTCATATCATCGTACTGATAACATTCCGAGTTCAAATAGAGCTTCACGTTGTTTAATTTGTAACGGTCGAATCGACTTGTATCTTCGGACATGATGTTCTTCCGGCCAACTTGCAAAGCGAAGATTATGTATCGCGGTTTCTCCAAGTGAGTAGCGATTTTGATGGCCCACGAATGTTTGGTCGTGCGATGCAGTAGCGGAAACTCGTACAGATCCCACGAACGAAAAACCATGCTGAGATATCGCCCGCTTTTCAGAGCACGCAGCATCGATAGTTTATTTATTTCGTTCAACAGCGGGTGGCACCCGTTTGGCCACGTTAATATTGACCACAGTCCCGATTGATCATGTTGCAATTGACCACGTTGCGATTGACCACGTTGATATTGACCACGTTTTGATTGACCATCGTTCCGATTGACCACCGTCCCGATTGACCACGATAATTTTGACCACGGTCCCGATTGGCCACCGTCCCGATTGGCCACCGTCCCGATTACCTCCACACCATCCGCGATAATCATATAACTGACAATGCCCGAGTCACTCGCAAACGAGAATGTTTTTGAAACCACGGGCGACTTGCTCGCGGAAATCCGTTCAAAATCTGTTGCAAATGCTGGAGGGTAAAAAAACATTGAGAGAAACGTTGCGAGAACACTTGGGTCCGCTGAGTCAAAAGTATATCGGAGCTATTTTGACCGGTGATAGAGAGAGCGATGTCGATCACACGTACGGCGTTTATCTCGACAAGGATGGAATGTTAGGCAGTAAACGGTTTGATGTGGACAAAGCAGATAACATTATTATCGATGGTGTGCGATATGTCGGTACACTCGGTCTTTACGAGTTGATCTTCAAGAGAGTCCCCGATGACATCATCTGTACGGAGAACAATAAGCAAAAGTACAAGAGCATTCTACTGACGACGAAGATACATGCGCATAGATACAATCATGATCCGCACGCTCGTGTACGAGGCAACAGGGAATACAAGTACAAACATGTAAACGCGCCGTTGATATCTACCGAAATTAAGAAGAAATCTGGAAGAGGATTACCTCGCGCAATGACATTAAACGACAATGCGATCGATTACGTGCACTGGGACGATCCCAACGAGCTAGTGGATCGTTTACGATTGCTCGAAGCTTCGCGTCAAACCGGTCATAACGCTCACGACAACGAGATGTTATCGAGGAACTTCGCGAAGCTGGCATCATTATAAATTAACTCACGTATCGTTGAAACAAACCAGTCGATCGGTGTTACCCGTATCGAAAAAATGTCAATCAGCAAATTTGGGCTAATCCGAACAAAGAAATGACGATTCATTTCATCGTTGGAACGGTATAATGACAAATTACGTATACGAAAACGCTCGCGTTGCTACAGATACGAGATCGTGCAAGATTCGACGTGTAACTCTACCAATAGATGATTATGATGTCGTCAACAAACAATTCGTGCAACAGAACATGCAAATTTTGAAAAATGGGAAGGATGAAATCGAGAAGAACGCGCAAATTTTGAAAAATAGGCAAGATGAAATCGAGAAGTAGATAACATCGCTCCAAATTAATAAGCTGTTTATGCTAAAACACCTACAAGAGAAAATTCAAACTTTCAAAGATCAATTGAATCTACTCGAGAAGAAGATGATCCAAAATAAACAAAAATAAATAACATACAATTAAAATCGCACAGAATAGATAAGACAGTACACTGAAAAGATTCGTCATCTAGCGCAGCTGGCATCAATGCCGTTAATAAATTATATGTGAAGCAGCGCGTTAAAACCTTAACGAATCAACAGAAAGAATCAGATGAGAGATTGACTTCGTTCGAGAAGGACGTGCGAGCTTCAGCGTGTGATTATCAAAGCTGAGTCAGGAACAACTACGACAATGAGTGGTAATGAACGATGAAGAAATGGTTACGAACGTCTAACGAGTAATTTCGAACGGTTTTTGAATCAACAACGGACGGTTCAGGAACGGTTGTCGAATAGCTACCAAACAGCTCAGAATCGCTATCGAACGACTCAGGAACGATTGTCGAATAGCTATCGAACAGCTGCAGATCGGGTTAGGAATAGGTACGAACTACTATCCAATCGATCGATACCGGAAGACAAAGAACGGCTATTGAAAGATAACAGAAAAAAATGATAAGCAAACGATTAAAAACGACAAAAAAACGACAATACGGACGATAGTGAACAGCAAAAAACAACAATACAAATGACATAAATGATTAAAAAAAAAAAATGGCAATACGAACGACAAAAACGACATAAACGTACAACAGATAACGTTCAAAATGAAATAAATCGTAGTGTATTTTCATCACGCGCGTTATTATGCGTCAGCCAATCGATAATTATGCACGAAACATGGGATCCGATGGAAATATCGTCAGTGCTGAAAAGCTGCGACTCGTCGAAAAGTTGCACGCTCCAGCAAGAAAAAATTTTCCGAAAAGACGCATCATAGTTCGGGGATACGGTGACCTGTGACAGGTGATATCGTCGAGATGCATCCATACTCTCATTTCAACAAAGGTTACCATTACATTCTCACCGTCATTGACGTGCTGAGCAAGTAAGCGTGGGCCGTACCGCTCAAGAGTAAAAGTGGAAGCGAGACAGCTAACGCTATTAGATAATTCGAAAGAGCGATAGACAACCGAAAAACTTGCAAACCGATATGGGAAAGGAGTTTTACAACGCTGGCGTGCAACGATTCGTAAATAAACATGGCATCAATCACTATTCTACGTACTCTATAATGAAAGCATCAGTTGTCGAGCAATTCATTTCTCGCCCGCTGAAGAATGACATGTGAAAGATGTTTACGCTCAACGGAAATTACAAATGGATCGACCTGTTACTATGTCTCGTGTCGAATTACAATGCTTGAAAACATCGAACGATCGGTATGCGACCCGTTGACGTAACCCCCGCGATAGTCGAAAGACTCTTGACTACGATGTACAGCGCTATAAAAATCGCGGGCCCGGCGAAAATCAAAGTAGGCGATTCGGTACGTATGAGCAACTACAAGACGGTTTTTGAAAAGGGTTACACACCAAATTGGACCACCGAGGTGTTTAAGATCGTTAAAGTACAGCGTACCAATCTCATAACTTATCTACTCGAGGACTATCGCGGAAAATCTATAGTTGGAGCGTTCTACGAGTACGAGTTGCATCGCATGACTCATCCGGATATATACCTCGTAAAAAAAGTATTGCGCAGGAGGGGAAACGAGGTTTACGTAAAGTGGTTGGGATTCGATGGATCGCACAATTCATGGATACACAAAGACATTGTGTTATGAAAATAAAAATTTATTATAAACTTATTATATACTCTTTTTCATACAAAAATAGATTATTATATGAACACATTATACGTATATACAAAATACATTTTTCTTAAAAATACATAATTGTATACTTATTTTTACTACAAAATATAAATTTATACAAACATAAGTTTACAGTGATATTTTATTAATGTCTCCATGGTAACGTGTCGGTAGAATCGGGTACTATGTATCGTTTAGTGTCGTATGGACTTAGAACAATTTTCGTTTCCGATATCCGTATAATTTTGATCTTATACAAGACTGCTTTCGTTTGAATTTCGTCTTGCAGACACCGCGTGTAATCGTCAAACGTTATAGTTTGTGCTACAACGTTACTCTTGACACCTTTGACTTTTTTCGTGCCCTTCTTACCATCGACGCGCAAGGCGTACATATTTACCATAAGTCCGACGAATTCGGTCATTATCGCGCCATTCTCATCTTTCATTAAGCCCGGTATTTTTTTATTGACGAGTGGAATACCGTACGCGTTGTCGATCGGATAATTGCTCGTATCGAACTGAGCGATATCGCGTTTCATGATATCGTATACGTCGTTGCATTCGATATGATATATAAGACTATCTGTATGAGTATCCATAATTTTACATTTTTCACGATATAGCGGTAACATGTACTCGTGATGAAATTCATACAAACACGTCTTGGATATATCGAAGATGCACATACCCACATAGATCGGTTTGTCGAATTTCAACTCGAGTTTACGCATTTCTATTGCTATTAGATTTTCTAAAAAAACACTTCTACTGTGAAAATTCGGTTTCGCGAACATTGCCTCCGCGCCGTATCTCCCGTCCCAATGCGTCAAGATTGGCACGTCAACGTGATTGCGCATATTCTTCAAGTTTTACCGAATATCGTATTGTTCATTAATTTATACAAATTTTTCTCAAAATCATTGTTCGCGCGAGTTCTGAAATTTGTATTTAGTTGAATATAATCGCGAAGCCATGGAGATTGCGCGAATTGTAATACGCGATGAATCTTTGTCAGCCGAAGACCATGACGAGTACATTGCTGTAAATTTCGATAATGTATAACGTAACGTTTCTTATCGTATAACGKGGCGAGAAGCTTGTCTTCCCGTTTACGGACGGTTTATCGTGCATTGGACAAAACGGTAAATCTACGTGCATGTCGTAAAGAAGTTGCGGATACTTTAAGTCTATCTCGAGAATATAACCTGTCCGAGAATTTAACGCGACATCCATAACATTGAAATTAGATATATCGTCGACCCATCGAAAATTTGAAAATGGCAATGGCTGAAACATTGCCCATCCATACAAATTATTAACATCAAAATACATTAAGTATGATGATGGTTTCGATGGATCGTACGATTCCATGTACTTGTTGTTGGCYCGCGCGTACCTGCCGGAACATTGACTCAGAACGCCGCGTATACTGCGTTCAACGAACATGACAATGTCAATGTCAGTAAGCAATTCAAAATTTATACTTGTATGTTTTACGCGTCCCACGTAAAATGTGAATGTGTAATAATACGCGGGATCGAGCTCGTAACTCGTGACACAACTATTGCCAAAGTTTTCAAATATGTCAGCCAACAACAAGACATCTGTTTTTAGATATAAATCGCTATATTCGCAGAGGGTTTGAATAGAGAACCGCTGCCACACGTTGATAGCGTGCGTGTATTTATCCTCGGATACGGTATCGCCTGTTAACGAACTATAAAACGATTCGCGCGGCAGTAAACACGTGTCCTCCAACTTTTCGAAGCAATCAATGTACTCGTACGGAAAAATGCCTTTGCGTGCAAGCAAATCGAAATTTTCTGCTGATTATTTGGAAAATTCGCGTTGCATTATTCATAGTTTATAACGATGCATCTTTGCGGACGAAGATGCATCGTTACTACGCGCCGCGAAGCGCGTCAAATCCGAGCCCTGATAACGGCTAAGTTCGCGTTCGAGACCGTCCGCCAGGCCCGAACATCTCCGAGCGTCGGCCATTCCACCACCGCCGATCACGGGCCCCTCTCCGCGCCGTCTCTCTAAGAGAGGGGGGGGGATCCGTTAATATGCTTATTTACTTGCCAATTTTCGGCAGTAAGCGGTCAGGTATATAAACAGGCTGGACCGCACGAAAAGCACGCCAGTCCTAGAGATCACAGCCTAGAGATCAGCTCCGAATCCAATTTCCTAGCAATCTACCAGAGATCTCGGGTCCGAGAGTACTCGGTCTCCGTCGAGAGTACTCGGCCCTCAAGGCGAATCCCGGGATCATTGCCTAGGCTCCGCTGCACCGAGCAAGCAACCGAACCGACGTCATCGCGTGCCAAATTGAATATTCTCAACAGCGCGTGCGCCGCGCGCGCCGTCTCGGCCAACCGGCTCACCTGATCGCACCACGCATCGGTCTTGCGCCACCGCGCTGCCGCGTGATACGTTCCGCGGAACGAACTCTTCAAGCACGTATAAATAAAGACCGCGAAAAACCGCATTAGCACGTTGCACACTAATTACGAGGCACCCGTCCGATTTCGCGTGCATCGATCACTCTGTATATACCGTAGCCGAATCCGGATGATTCGCTGCAGCCGAACTTTCTTGCGCGCGCGCGCATACGCACACACACATACATGCACACACACGCATCGTAAAAGCAGCTTGTAAATATATATCTATATGCTTGAATAAAAACATTCTTTGTTAAAAACGGATAAAATCCGAGTTGAGTCTCTGCTGGCCCGAACCTGGAAATCCCGACGAACACATCCGACAAAATCATTATATTTCCGATTATCGAAAGTCGAACTGTTACAAGTTTATATTTACTGAGATACGATGCCAATTTATCTAAACTTGAAGTGAGAAATTTGTATGAATCTATGAAACGTAATTTCATGTTATTTTTTTCCGTTCATCTTCAGTGCTTTTAACATTTTTCGTGAATAAGATATATTTTTCCTTCGTTATCGGAAGCTCAACACATCCATCGTATGCTGTAGCTATCTCCTTGATAATAAAATGCGCGTTGTAGCCAGATAAATTATGGAAAATTACGAGAATACAATGCGAATCTTTGTAATTTAAATTGCAATTTGAATGCGCGGAACCTCTGAATCGCCCGGTCAAATGACAATGATCGCGTACTCGCGTGTCGTCTGGCGCGAACGGTTTTTCGCACATGTGACAATGCGTAGCGTTATTAATTTTTTCTAAATTATCTCGCGTAAATTCCATGGGAACATTAGCTGATAAAATAGATTTTACGTTATGTGTTAAAACTCTAAGTTTCTCAGTGAACCATCTTATACAATCTTTATCCCGACGAAACCGATACATGCATAACGAGGCGTCTTACGAGCAGTGTACATAGTATGCTAAGCTAAATACCCGATAGTACTGGTACTTGGAAGTTTCCTCTGTTCCAAGGTACATTCTAGGTCAGCATATACGACAAACGAGACGCGCTCCTTTCTGCAGTGGTTCTTGAAGCTCAGCCACTTGTTATCCTCGCTCGGCAATCTAATCTCGCAGTCGTTCATTTGCCCGCAATCCACAGCGTGAGCCTCCAACTTTTCACTCGAGCTGAAGTAGTGTAGGCATTTGAAAAAAAAAATATTTTTTTTTATTCTATCGAAGAGTTATAAAATATTTTATAATTTTATTTAATTTAAAAATACGTACCGATCGCAAAAGAATTTCTTGTGTTCATATTTACTGAATTGTGAGCTCACAAGGCGGGATAGATTTTTTATTCATGCGAAATGTCCCACGTCATCATCGTTCTGCATATATAGCAAATTAACATGCTTGTCCATCTTCTTCTCGGTGAGTCGAATCGGAAGGATCGAGATTCTTTCTGTTTCTCAATGCAATAAACGTTGATGGAAATGTTGTTTTGATTTTCAAACTTTTTAATTTGAGTCAGCGTCATCGGAAATTCAATGTCTTTCAGATTTAACACCGTTGAATAATGAGAATACGAAGATTCCCGTTCCGGTTTTCTTTCAACCGGATGCAAAGCAGCCACCACCGACCACGCGAAGCACGCATTGTCCATAGATTGTACGTTGACTACCGCTCTCTTCAGCTTAATTTCCGGCGGTAATTCGATGTAACATCCCGCGTGCAAAGGATTATACTTGTTTATATTAATTAATAAATTAAGAATACGTGACAGCCACTATCGCGCTCTTCCTCCAGCGATGTTAAAGTAGGCTCGATAACGCGCGACTGGTATCACTCTTGCAAATCGGATGAGCGAAAGAGTTCATAATTTTTCGTGGTGATACTTTTATTGGCACGTTTATCACCTGCCACAAATTTACCGTTAAACATCGTGTTCATTTTTATATTGTCATGTTCCTGCATGACGCTTCGCACACGCTGGAGCACAATTTCTCTCGCATCTTCGAGGAATTAGCGAGGTTCGATATGCTTGAAATTTATCACGGCACCGATTATTATACGACTTTCGAACGCGGTACCGATCTCTCGCCAAACGAGTCTCTCTGCATCACCGTTGTTTGTACCGTATAATCATCGCCAAAATGTATAAAACGTCTCTGCAATTGAATTTTTCACCCTCGAGTCGCGCGATCCTGACCACCAAAGATTGTCTATTTCCAATTGACAGCCGAGGAAGCTTGGCTGCGTTCTTCGAGCCATTCTATGCACTCGTCGCATCGTTGCATCCACGTGAAACACTCTCCCAAGGTAGCGACATTATTAGCTTGCTCCAACAGGCCGCGTTTAATTCCATTATTCACACTTAAAAAAACTTAGAAAACTCTTAAAGACTTAGTCGCATAGACGTCTAACGCACTATTGCTACGCTACTCGCTTTCTGGGCCATATATTTCATCTCTTCCCAACCATCATTTTCAAAATCAGCCAGAAACGCTATTTTCACGCTAGTGGTTCGGTGCCAATAAAAAAAAGGATATCGCTCAGCGAAGATAGCGATCTTTATCTTAAAAGGGATATCGATCGTTGAAGATCTGCAAATACCGAAAACTTGGAAATACCAAGAAATGCCTCTTTTCAGTTTCGACATGTTCAATATAAAGGGACAAAGCAGAAAAAATTGTGGCGATAAAAAAAAGGATATCGCTCGGCGAAGATCTTTATCTTAAACGGATGTCATGTTGCTAACATTTTTGATGACTTAAGGATACCAAGACGTTGCGGCATTTTCAATATAAAGGACAATAAAAGGGACAATAAAAGGGACAAAGATTATCTTACCGAAATTAGTCACACATTCTTGACAAGGGTCTTGTGACGTCATGCCCCTCGTCCCGGAGAACCTCCGCTGTCCCGCATTCCCCTCGGCTCACGGGTTAGAACCGGTGTTACTATGTTACTCCCTTTGACATTTTTAATGTTTCTTGGACTTTTTTTTCATCGAGACATCTTGCCTGCTCTTGTACGACGCGAGATAAAATCCATGACCTTTCATGACACGAATATGACGTTTCAACTCTTCCAGTTAACGCTGCGCGGCTTTGTTGTCATTCATCACTTTCGCGATTCCCGCCGCTCCGCCGGCCAATGAACCGAGAATCCCCAACAACGGTAGGATTGGTAGGATACACGTTTTGCTACCGGAAGTATTTGCTTTACTTTCTTCTTCTTCTTCGTTTTCAAATCCATGCCGATTTTTTCTTGGCTTTCATAGCTGTCCAAACAACTGCTGCAGCTCTCTCTCCGAATCGAAATTCTCGCGGCAATACGTTTCCGCGCTTTCGTGGCGAGTATATTGTCAGTCACGTGTCGTTCAGCGAAATCGTTGCTAGGCGAATAAGTTATGTCGTGTTCGCAACACGCTGCGACCAATGGATTGATACCTCGGTCGCTTCTGGCTAATCGCTTTTCTAAATGCGTTCCCAGACCAAAAAACTGATACCCGGGAATATGCAATTCGAAAGGAAGAGCATTTATCGCACGATTTAACAAACTTGACATTCGCTACAATTCTTTATCAATGGCGCCGAATCGTTAATATGCGTTTGATGACACGATAAATTATAGTGTTTCAGACACTAACGATATTATTGAATTTCCGAATCGGCTCTTATATGCTCGGACAATCTGTCGCACAATTGATCTATGCAATTGAAAATCTCGTAACGAAACAATTTTCGGTATGTATTTTAATTGTTCTGCCGTTAAACTCTGTATATCGAGGTTATTTGACACCATGAGAAACATTTTGATTACTGAGCAATTTCGTCCAACGTGTCTCTATAAATTGTAATGGTTCGACTTTCGGTAATCGGAAATGTAATGATTTTGCCGGATGTGCTCGTCGGGATTTCCAGGTTCGGGCCAGCAGAGACTCAACTCAGTTTTTATCGGTTAACAAAGAACATTTTATTCAAGCATATATACAGGGTGATGCTTTTAACTTGAGACATTCAAATATCTCAAAAAATAAGCACACTACGAAAAAATGTTAAGAATCAAAATTTCAT
>JANQDE010001294.1:2501-18724 GCA_037157785.1 Cephalotes varians
GCTGACAGTCAGATCTCTGCTTGTCAGCATGTTTTGTGTCCAATCCACGAGAGCCTCCGGGACCTCGTGTTTTGTCATTGCTTCTTTAATAGATTTGTTTGAGGTGCTATCAAAAGCTCCCTCAATGTCTATGAAGACTCCTAGAGCATAGCCCTTGGCCTCTAGTTGCGTCTCAACTTCGCTCACGAGGTGGTGTAGGGCAGTGTCAGTCGACTTGCCCTCCCTATAGGCGTACTGAGAGGGGGCCAATGTCCTTCTGAGAAGGGGGCCACTCTTCAGAAATCTATCAACTAATCTCTCTAGTGTCTTCAAGATGAAAGATGTAAGGCTGATAGGTCTGAAGTCCTTGGCCAAAATGTGGCCGTTTTTTCCCGGTTTGGGTATGAAGACTACTCTTACTCCGTTCCAGGCTTGTGGTATGTGTCTCAGGGCTATGCTGGCCCTGAGCACTCTGGTTAGAGGGCCTAGCAATGCTCCTAGCCCTTCTCTTAATAGTACGGGGAATATCCCATCTGGTCCTGGGGCCCTGTAGGGTTCAAAGGTCTTGATAGCCCATTTGACTCCGCAGGGGTAGACTACCTTAGCCRCGAGGGACCATTCCCTGGGCCTATAGGGTGCCCTGGGACTGACCCTGTYGCGACTGTTTGGGTTTGTCGAGTTCTCCCGGAATCCTGGAAAATGTGTGGACATTAGGTGCTTCAGGGAGTCGTCTATTGTTTCCGTGTACTCACCATCTGGTCGTTTAAGACAGCCCAGTTGGGAAGAGCCGTCTCTGCTGAGGATTCTGCAGAGCCTGGATGCCTCTGGGGTACTCTCGATGTCTTCACAGAATTTCCTCCAGCTCTTCTTTTTGGAAAGATTTATTGCTTTGGAATAATTTTTTTGTTGCGTTGGGAGCTTCTAAAAGCTTCCCAGTTTGCGATGGTTCTGGTTTTCTTTGCTCTGTTGAAAAGCCTTCTCACTTCCGCCCTGCGCTCTGAGAGCTCCTTGCTCCACCAAGAGATTTTGGACGGGGTGTACTTCGGCTTCTCTGTGCAGTTGTTTTCATACGCCGTTTTGATGGCGTCGCTAACAAACTGTGCCGCCACCTCTAGGTTRTYARTTGTGTGGAAGMTGGTTGGGGCTTTTTTAAGAAGAGATTCTAGGTCTAATCTGTAGCCCGTCCAGTTTGTGTGTTTGGGGTTGCGGCCCCATTTTATTTCTTCTTCGTGTTCGAGATTGAAGCGTACTTGCCTGTGATCTGAGCCAGAGGGCTCATTGGAGACCCTCCAGTTTCTTACCAGGTCCGTCATTCCTATCGAGCATAGGGTGATGTCGATTACTTCCTGTCTTCTGCAGTCCAAGAAAGTGGGTTCTGATCCTCTGTTCAGGATGGTCAAACCGGCGTCCATGACGAAATCGTGGAGGGACCCATGCACGGAGGGAAGGCCTCAATCCACAGGCTTTTAGGGCTCTCCCCTCTCGGGTTGATATCGGTGCTC
This sequence comes from Cephalotes varians, assembly GCA_037157785.1. Classification (NCBI taxonomy): domain Eukaryota; kingdom Metazoa; phylum Arthropoda; class Insecta; order Hymenoptera; family Formicidae; genus Cephalotes; species Cephalotes varians. The sequence goes on from JANQDE010001294.1 coordinate 3,983, forward strand.
CCCCATCCTAGGTGATGGGAGTTTGCATCGCAACCCACGAGTAGCTCGAGTCCTCCCCTCCGTGCATGGGTCACTAGTTCCTTAACTTCCTTTGGGGGTGGTCGGTCCTTAGAGTCGTAGGGCATGTAGCAAGACCCCACTAGTACGTCTCTGTGTCCACCCCGGGCCAGGTTGAGTCTCAGTTGGATGACTGTGCAGTCCCCGCTGCTGAGCTGTGGCATATAAATAGCATTTAGTCTTTTGACCGCGATGCAAGTCCTTATCTTGCTTTGAGTGCTGGGCCTGAAAATATTGCCGCACCCACCCAGCCTTTTGATAGCGTTGTTCAGGACCAAGGCTCCTGAATTAGTGCTATTGCTGTTTGCATCGCAGCCATGCTCCTGGCTAAAATCGCCGAGGCGCCTTTGCTGTGATGCAAGTTGATTTGAACCACTGGAACCCCGAGATTCGCCATTTAGGCGGTCTCTTTGGTCTCCCGTGTGGGCCTGCCTGTTTCCTCTCTGTGTTCTTTGTCGAGCATCTTTATGGACGCTCGACCCAGTCCACAGAAAGGCCTCAATCCACAGGCTTTTAGGGCYTCTAGAGACGAATCGCCAACAAGGGCAGCGAAGTGGGCGCTCTTGGCGTCCCTGCTTGCACTCCCCCTGATGACGACCCACTCTCCAGCGGCCAGTCCTGTGTTTTGTCTGTCGAGGAACTTAATAGTTTCCTCGACAGTCAAATCCGGCTCCTCTACGTGCACTACCACCCGATGTCTCCTGGGGAGCTCATCGGCCGGCAGCGACCGCAGCGAGGCCTCGCCTAGTTTTATCTCGCCGGATAGGCTTTTTAGCCACTCCGCCGAGCCCTGATTGGCGCAACGGAAAATGAGTGCGCCGTCCCTTTCCCAGGAGCCGGTGAAGGCCGGGGCGGGCGCATCGTCGGGGAGCGCTAAGATTCGTCCCCTGAGCCTCCTTACCTCCCCTGCCTCTCCGGCCCCCAGTTTTTTATCAGGGTAGCCCTCCAGAACGAGGGCCATCCTGATCAGTCCCTTGGTCGCCTGGGCATAGGACCCTTGGTCATGAGTGACCCTGGATTTCTTGCCCCGGCGATCCTCCGACGGGCTGGGAGTGTTGTGCTCCGGCCTCACGCGCTTTGGCGCTCCGGCCCCCACACTCCCCTCCCCGCCCGTCGGGGGTGTTTCGGTTGCAGGGAGGGGAGTCTGGGCAATGCCAGCTCTCCCCTCCTGCTGCCGTTTATAGCGACGTCTAGCGGCGCCGCTGTAGCGAACTCGGTTYTTCGYAAGACCCGGCTTCGCTGAGGTGTTTTCCTCAGGTCGTTCAATTTCCATGGAATTTTCGCCCTGGAGGACTTTGTTGTCTGTTTGTATGTTTTCTTCGCTCATGTTAGTCCCACGAGTACCGCGGTCGCGCGATATCACCCGGGCAGAGCCGCGATTGCCCGGGGCTTGGCTACGCGTACTCCCGGAGGTCGCCCGGTATCCGGGAGGCACCGTTCACGACGCAGCACCCCCTRCGCCATGCAGYCCTCGGCACGGTTGCTTACACCTTGGCTTGGGGGGTTCCTCTTAGTCGGCCACACGCGGGTGCGCCCCTGTGTGGACGCCTCCGCGTGCGACCTCAARCCCCGCCACCMGCCTCGGCCCGGGAGCCCGAAGCCCCCGGAAAACTCCCAGCGTACGCTCTGTGGTCAATGGGTGCCCCGTCGCGGCGGCGGAACTCGTACCTGGGCCTGTTTCGGCGTCAGGGTGCTCCGTGATTCGYTTTCCGCGGGGCGTTCAGACCACGCGCCCCCGGGGTCCCCGCAACCCCCGGGCCCCCGCGCCGAGACTACTACAAGGTGGGAACCCGGTCGGGGGGAAGGACAATAGAAACATGCTCTATTTATTTTAAAACGTGTGCATTTGTGTTTCCTGCAACCTCTAATAAAAGAGAAATCGCCGACAAACAAAAAATGGATGAAACAAATATTTTTGAAAGGTTCCACGAGATTCATCTTGCTCTCTCTTCAGAAAACGGAACGGGCAAGTGAAAATCTGAATTTGCCAATAGATAATCGTAGAAAAATTATACTGTCCAAACAATGATGAAACATCAATAAACAAGCGTATGATAAGATTTATGTTGCGGGTGGAGCCGATCTAATGTGAGAAACTCCAACTAAATTTTGGAGATCTGAAAATTGCTCACGAAAGAAGAGTATCCTACCAGTCAAAACCTTAAAACCAACCAACTTAAACCATTCCACAAGAAATCCATCCCCTAGAAGACTCCCATATAAACCACGATATTTTGAGCTCAAACTCACTCTCTAGTCAGATTTCATTTCCCGCTCAACTTTGGCTCTACAAGTCCGTGTAAGTTTCAAATACCGCACGTTCCACACCAGGAGATCAGCCAACAGTTCTCGAGGTCCAACCGTCATCAAATAGTAAATCGCAATATACAGGGTGTTTCATTTTAATCTAACCAGGCGAATATTTCAAACGCTGTTGAGTTTAAAGAAAATGTTTCAAACAAAAGTTGTAGGGTTCGGAGGGTGACACAAGATGATGGGCTTGAGTTTTTGACGAATGTAAAACTGAAGGTCATATGAAGCTCAACTTTATTTTTTTAAATAGAAGTAGTAGTATTTTTCATTGCATATTCTGAAAGAACATAAAATTCTGCATTAAAATTGTCTGACACGTTTTTCATGCAAATCCATAATTTTTTAAGAAATTTAGCAATTAAAGAAAAAATGTTTGTTTTTCGTAAAGAGAATCATGCATCAATTTGTATATGTTCATGAACATTTCTCGTTCTTGGAGTTACCCGGAATCAACGGCGTGGACGTGACGAAAATCTGATCCCATCGGGGTGCTTGATTTACGTGAGTCCCCTTGCCTCTCACTTTCGGGGTGCTTGATTACAATGAGTCCCCTTGCCTCTCACTTTCGGGGTGCTTGATTACAATGAGTCCTCTTGCCTCTCACTTTCGGGGTGCTTGATTACAGTGAGTTCCCTCGCCTCTCACTACGTATCAGACTAACATTACGTTCAAAAACGTCTCCTTCAATGGCTAGACACATGCGTAATCAACGCTGAAGTGAAAGCGTTCTTCGTAACATTTCTTCAGGAATTAGTGCCATTGCATTACGTATGCAATTCTGCATGTCATCGGGAGTTATTGGCTCTATAGCAAAAACAATCCCTTTCACGTAACCTCATAAAAAATAATGCACGATGTTAAGTCTGGTGAATTCGGTGGCCAGCGAATGAAACCATTTCTGCCTATCCAACGTTGAGAAAACCTTTCATTTAAATAATCCCGGACAACAACAGTGTGCCATCGTGTTGGAACCATGCCTCTGAGAATTTGCAAATTGATGTCTTCCATCAACTCTTGCAATTTACAAAAACTGCAGGTACATCGCTCCTTTTAAATTGGTTAATTAAATTAAAAAAGTGTGGTCCAACAATTTGCCCATCCAATATTCCGCACCAAGCATTGACTCTTCATTGGTGCTGATTGTCTACGCGACGTAGCCAAAACGGATTAACATCTGTATAGTAATGGCAGTTGTGGCGATTGAAATCTCCGTTATTGTGGAATGAGGCCTCATCGTTAAAAAACATTCTGTCGAAAAACATGTTATCTTCTTTCAGACTTTGCAAAGTCCACCGACAAAATTGAACGCGTACCCCTTTCTGATCATCAATCAAAGCCTGATGTCTTTCAATGTAGTACAGGTGGAAGTGATTCGCCCTTAAAACTCGGTTTACCGTAAAAAGAGAGGTGTGCAATTCGAGGCTGATTCTGCGCTGACTTATATGCGGGTTGAATGCAACCATCCCCAAAATAGCGATATTCAACACGGTTTCCTCTGTGCGATCTTTTTTCTGTCGTTGACGTCTCAATCGACCATCACGTGCTCTAGCGATAAGATTTGAAATTGTTTGACGAGAAGGATGTCGACGATTTGGGAATCGAAGTGCATAAAGACGAGCACATTCTCTAGCATTCTCGTTACTTCTGCTATATTCAATTATTATGTCTACAATTTCCGAGGGTAGATAATCAATCATTGTTGCAATGCTCGTAAAAACGTTCTCGTTCTCGTAAAAACAACTTAAGACGTATCTCATACGGTGACATTTAATAAAGCATATGAGTAATTCTTTCAAATCATGTAAGTAATCATCTGATACTTCTTTCTTTTGTAATGAATGAAACATTGCCTAAGGACGAACACGATACGATGTAAGAATGCAATAATGGAAGTACGAACAAAAATGACATTACATTACATCATTACATCAGACTAACATTAATGATCCGATCAACGCGACAAAGTTGAGATTGGCCGCCAAGTTCATCGCCAATTTCATTTTTTTACGCGGGCGTCATCGTTCATTTTTGTTCGCAAGAGTTGATGGAAGACATCAATTTGCAAACTCTCAGAGACATTTCAACACGATGGCGCCCCGGCACACTGTGCGGGTGTTGTCCGCGATTATTCAAATGAAAGGTTTTTTTCAACGGATAGGACGAAAAACAAACACATTTTTTCTTTAATTGCTAAATTTCCTCAAAAATTATGGATTTGCATGGATTTGAAAAACAATTTTAATGCAGAATTTTATTCTTTCAGAATATGCGATGAAAAATATTACATTCTATTTAAAAAAACAAAGTTGATCTTCATATGACCTTCAGTTTTACCTTCATTAAAAACTTAAGCCTATCATCTTGTGTCCCCCTCCGAAGCTACAACCTTCCTCCGAACCCCCCTACAACTTTTGTCTGAAACATTTTTCTCTAAACTCAACAGCGTTTGAAATATTCGCCTGGCTAGATTAAAATGAAACATCCTGTATACATATATATCTAATAAAGTCGCGGATTCCTTCTCTCTATTATATCTCCCGGATCTTGCAACGGCTTTTCTTACGGATTTCTCAGTTACTATTCGAACTATCCGCTCATTCCTTCAATTAATACTCAATAACTTGATCCAATTTTCCATAAAGGTCGACCAACACGATGAATCTCTTATCCTTTTATTCACCCCTAGTCTTCTCCCCTTTGTCAATTAGAATGTTTGAACAAAACACTCACATTCCCCGAAATTAAATAACTTTATTTTCGATTTTATAAGTTCTATAAGAGAAAAGTAAATCTCAGTAAAATGCAACAAGTTCGATTACCTCCAATAATGTTTCTTTAAATATCAGTAAATCGACGGAATCAACGGAACAGGCCGGCCCTATAAGTTTATTAAAATGAATTGGAATATTTGGAAATATTAAATGAATTATTACATTTCAGTTTTCTTCCCCATTCTCCTATCTCTTATAATTTCAATGTCATTTTTGAAAGTTCTTTCCTCCTTCTTTCCTCTTTCTCAATCACCTTTCCGAAGCTAATCAACAACCTACAAATGAATACAAGTATGTAAATATATTTTTTCACCTTACTCCGCTCCGCACGTACTCTTTCACACATTTACACATAAATACGTTTGTAAAAATTGCCTGATTCTCTGATAATATATTGCGGTTATTCAATAATTACTTATATTTCATATTGATTGTTTTACTCAATAAATTTTAAATGTTAGCGAAAATCGTTCTCGCTTTGTATAATTAAATCCAACGATCTCGCTCTTTCATTTCCTTGCCCTCGGGGATTGCACGTAGTCCAGTCCCGAGTTAAAAAGATTAATCTTTACAGTATTCGGGGGGAATAAGGGATTGAGATGCTTGTTAGCATCATAATTATTAAATTGATTATCAATTTAATATTGTGATTTACTATCCATGTTCATCTTAAGACTGTGTTTCAAGACCGAAAATATAATTCGCGCAGTTGAACTTGAGATATGTATACAAAGTCACATAAGAAATTTCAGCACGAAGATCTAGCTTTGACCGTGAGCGCTTTAATTAATTGTTGTKGTTTCACATATCGGTCACGAATCTATTCTTAATTTTAAAAAGATTAAGTTCCTTGACTCGAATTAGGACCGACGATCGCACTGCTTGTGGAAAAAGGTGTCATAGCGTTCTTTCGGAACGTTGGCCCATATTCCGGAGCCATAAAAGTGCGTTCGACTCGCAACGCGCGCCTCTGTGCGTGTACCTGCGAGACACAGTTACTGAATACGACCTTCCATATCCCCTCCTTCTCATTCCTTCTAATTTACACAAAAAACCTTCGAGGACGTAACACCTATTACCATAAAAAATATTTACATTAACTTTTCCACGGTCTACGGAGTGAGATCGATTATACACTACGCAACAAAATTATCGCAACAAAATTTTTCATTGAAATTTTGCCATTTTTCAAATGCGCATAACTCGGTCAATTTTCATCGTATCAAGACGATTTTTTTTTCATTTTGTAAGTAATTATCTGTACTTTAAGAAAAACTTGATGCGAAATTAGGTGCAAGTCGATGCCGCATCTCCATGTTTTGATGAAGCCCAAGCATTTTTTTTCTTAAAAAATTTCATTGTTTGACGCGCCTTGATCGTCCCGATTTTTTTTCGAAAATACCACATAGAGTATCGTAAAGTGAACTTTTCAACAAACAATTTGAAAAAAAATTCGAGTCTCTACGATTTTTATTGACTGAGTAATGCCATTTTGAATTTATTCGAGCGTTTTTAACGAATACCGCCAGCATTAGCATTACCCGATACGTATGGCGAGGACGTTGCTGGTTGGACTTTAAGCATCATTTTAGCCCTGAAAAGGGCCGATTATGTGAACCATTTGTCAAATTAGGGACTCCGTGGCTCGTCACTTCCACAGTATTTTCTGACTCCAAACCCTATTTGCCTAATGCCAGAGCGGACAAGTGTTAAAGGCATTCAATACTGTGTATTGCTACCTCGGCGTCGGATAACCTCTCAAACGTTCTTGCATATTAATGCCTACTCTGATTGAATCTAAAAACACGCGATACCGTCGAGCGATTAATATCCATTCTTGTTGCTACGGCGCTCTGACTCAATCCTGCCTCTAGCAGGGCCACAATTTGAGCAGATTGAATTTCAGTAAGCCGAGGCATTTTTAGTAAGAAAATAAAATATCCTGTGCTTATCTGTATTTTTTTATTAGTATTTACTCTGCATAATAAAATTAATGTTCAATCCGGATCCTTCCCCATAATGAGGTTTCGGCGTTTGACTCTATCGCGATATTCGTTAAAAACGCTCGAATAACTTCAAAATGGCATTACTCAGTCAAAAAAAATCGTAGAAACTCGAATTTTTTTTCAAATTGTTGGTTGAAAAGTACACTTTATGATGGTCTATGTGATATTTTTATTGGAAAAAAATCGGGATGATCCAGGTAGCGCGTCAAACAATGAAATTTTTTAAGAAAAAAATGCTTGGGCTTTATCAAAACATGGAGATGCGGCATCGATTTGCACCTAATTTCGCATCAAGTTTTTCTTAAGGTACAGATAATTACACATATAAAATGAAAAAAAATCGTCTTGATACGATGAAAATTGACCGAGTTATGCGCATTTTAAAAATGGCAAAATTTCAATGAAAAATTTTGTTGCGATAATTTTGTTGCGTAGTGTATATATTGGTATTATATATTGGTAATTATATAATGGACTATAAATTGGTAATGTATAAAGAAAAGAACATTCTATGGAAAATCATCGGTGAACTTCAAAGAGACAAGAAGACAGCAGATTCATTGCCAGCGGCGAAGAAACGAAGAATTTACGCTGTAACAATTGTAATGCAGAAAATTACTTTCCAAGAATTGGACTTCCGCTTCCGGTGCGTTGACGTGTGACACGTGATTCATTGTTCGGAAGAGTAAAAAGGCGATTAAGAGTAAAGGAGTGAATAGAAAAAGCAGTGAGTGAGGGAAAAGGTGAGTGAGTGTAAGTGAGAATGTAAGGTGTATTGGGAAGGGAGAAAGGGATTGGAAGATGAGAAAGAAGAAAGAAGGTGAATTGAGGCAGGGAGTAGTGGGATAATAGAGGGGTGAGTTAAAAGAAGGGAGATAGACAGGGAACTAGAGATAGAGGAACATAGATAGGCGATTAGAGTGTGGAAAGAACAAGACAGAAAAGGCGGCAGCGAATGGGAAGAGAAGAGGGGGTACGAGAGAGAAAACGTTGAGCATGGGAAATATTGAGGAGATAATGAAAAGGAAAAGGGAGAATTCGGAAGAGGGTAGTAGGAGAATGATGGAGGAAATTTTTCAAAAAAGTAAAAAGACACCGAGATCACCAGGGAAGGGAGAGAGAGCATAAGAAAGAGGGAAGAACATGTTGATGAGAAGAAGGGGAGAAGAATTAGGTGAGGTGTTGGAAGAGATAAAGGGAATGAAAGGATGAAGGGAGGAGTTAAGCTAATGAGAGAAGAGCTGAAGGAAGGATTCAGGGAGCAGAGAAAATAGTTGAGAGAGGAGATGAATGAAATGAGAAAGGAGTTTAGACAGAAAGAGGTAAAATGGGAGGGGGAGAGGGAGGAATTGAGGAGAGGCATTGATGAATTGGAGAAGAAAATGGAGATATTAATGAGGGAGAAAGAGGAGATGGGAAGAAGAGGAAGAGACATGGAGAAGGTCAAGGATATAGAATTGGGGAGCAGAGTTAAGATCTTGGAAAGGAAATTAGAGGTAAAAGAAAGAGAGGAGAGGAGGAGAAACATAATAATAAAAGAGACAGAGACGAAGAAGAGAAAGAGGAAGGTGGTAGTGGAGAAGGTGAGGAAGTTAAAGTGGAGATAGAAGGATGTATGGAAATTGTAACAGTAGCCCGTTATGCAGGTAAATATTGCTCCGATTTACGGGCGGGATCTTTTTCCATCTTTCTTTCCCGCTCTCTATCTCTCTCTCTTTTCGCGTTTCGGAGTACCTGTTCGCGGCGCGGCCGGCTCGAATTGTCGAGGGATGGGGGAACATACCTCGCGAAATTGCGGGTATAAATAGAGCACCGCGACAACCGAAAGGCACTCGGATCTGGGCTCCGGGTGTCCTCAGAGCTCTGATCAGGCCGGGTGTTCTCGGCTATCCTGACTGGGTGTTCTCAGTTTCCTGCGCCGGGCGTTCTCAGTTTCCTGCGCCGGGAGTTCTCGGTTTCCTAATCTCAACCGAGGATTTCGATGCCGGGCGGGCATGTTATCCCGAGACATATACCTCCTGGCCTACATCGAGGTCAACTAACTGTGACATCCTTACAGCTTCAGACCCAACATCGGGTTCCTTAGGACGAATGTCAATCCGGGATTGGGTTGATCCAGATCGCACACGTCTGCTGTCGACCGCCCGGCTTCCTAGTCGATTTCCGTTCCAACGCGGCCCGGATAAGTTAGGTTTAAGCTAGGATTAGTTTTGTGTTATAAATAGTCTTGCGTTAAAATAAGTATTCCGTGTTCGCGACGTGCTCCGCGCGTTACAGTTTCGGCGAATTTAGGTTAAGCTGTATTTTTATTTACGTTGCATTCCAGACCGAATAAGTCTTGTTCCTGATGCGACCCGTGCGTTATCCAAGATACATGCTTACTCCGCATTCCATGTCTTATTTGCGACACGTTATAATATTTTGTTTATCATAGATTCTATCCGTGCGTTCAATTTAGGCTAAGATCCGCGTAAAGTAATTTTTGTGTTTCAACGCAATCCGCGCGTTACAATTTCGAGTAGTTTAAGTAAAGTGTTGTAGTTCATTTATTTAGGTACACACCGCACTTCCCGACGCGAGCCGTGCAACTACGGTTAAGTCTCGTTCTCAACGCAAACCGTGTGATTTAAGTTAAGTTTGGTATTCTGTTTATTTCACTCCGCAATCATTCTGTTCATCGCGGCTCCTCCCGCTACGGGCGATCAATTATAATCAAACGCGGCCCGGGTGATTCCGCGTTCTACACCTGTAAAATCCTTGCTGTTTTGACCGTAGCCACACAAAGACTTCAATTATCAAATAAAGGATTTATTTTCATTACAACAAAAATAAGTTGGTGTCTCGTCCTTTCTCAAACCCTGACTCCGGCGAGCCGATCCGAGCGAGAAAGCAGAAACGTTACAAAATTAAGGAGAGAGTCGGTGAATGGAAGAGAAATGATATTGGTAAAACTGAAAGAGGAGAGACAGAAAAGAGAGATTTTGGATAAGAGAAGGAACTTGAGGGAGAGGAGAGAGAGGATAGTAGAGGACTAGACTTGAGAGGAAAGAAGAATGAGGTGGAAACTGGAGGAAATAGCAAGAAAAGAAGAAGGGAAGGGAAATCGAGTATAGGTAGGATATGGTAAAATGAGGATAGGAGAGCAATGGTGGAGATGGGATGAGATAGGAAAGATGTTGAGAGACAGCAGGTAGAGTGAGAGAGAAGGAGCAGGAGGAAGAAGTCAGAGGGGGAAGGGAAGGAGTGAGGTAGGGGGAGAGAGGGAGCAAGGAAGAGAGTGGAGGGAAGAGTGGTAAGAAAGGGGAAGGGAAAAGAGGAATGGAATATGATATTTTGGAATGTGGCAGAGATAAAAAGTAAAGATAGGGAGTTTTGGAGGGAGTTGGGAGATGGGATATAGTGTACCTCTCAGGCTGCGGTCCATTTGATGCTTCTAAATGCTCCAAATGCTACGCTCCAAACGCTACGCTCCGGTTGGTCCGGTCCACTAATATTATGAATGCTGCAATCGCTACGCAAGTGGACCAGCTTGTAGCATTTATAACGATGTATGAATTTCTGTTGCAGRAATCTTAACCTATCTCATTCATAGCGTTCATGGTGCTGCACGGTGCTCGTTCTGTTGCTGCTRTTTTCAAATATTGCATCTAAAAGATTTTGTAAAGAGGCCTATCCATTGTGCATCATATTAATTATTTCGATTTTATTGTAATCTTTTTATGGGTTTCCTGGCCTATTTGATTTCCGCTTTGATACCTAAGAGGGTCACGAGTCATCCAAATAAGAAGGAAAAGAGGTAATTCTATAAAGTAGACTAGTGAAATTGTGAATGATTGTTACAAGAATATTGAATATTTCTGACCGCACATATTTCCAACCAGTRAGAGTAAAAAAATCTCCGTATAATAAATTTTGTTATAATGGAATTACATTCAATTGTAATAAACATTTTTTATACATTTAATGATATATCTTATATATATGAAGATGATGAGGAAGAAATCGAATTATATTTTATTAATTGTCAAATGAATCGAGCAAATCGAAAAAAAAACACTTAGACTTGATTTCGTAGAACGAATTGTGCCATCACTTACTGCCCTGGAATTCAAAAGTCATTTCAGGTAAAAGTCACAATTTTAATTTTTTTGTATCTCATACATCATAATCAAAAGAAAGGAAGAAAGTTTGAAAACGGCTAACACTTCATACTTTATTGTCAATTTTTATGTCATGCCTATTAACCAGTACAAAAGTAATATCTAAATTATAAATTATATAGACATATAAGAAATGATCATTTCATTCACAGTATCAAAAAATGAATATGCTCAGACAGTAATCATCAATTTTTTGTTGGCAAGGATGTTATTTTCAAGTTTTTAACATCATATAATATAAAAATAAATATAAAAATCCTTTTATTTTATTTGTTATTTTTCAGAATGTATCCAACAACATTCGAATTTCTCTTAGGAGAAATTGCAGAACGACTGCAGAAAAGAACTGCAAATGGTAATGAAAAGAACTGCAAATGGTAATGAAATGATTACACCAGAGAAGCAACTTTTAGTTGCTTTATGGCGCATGGCAACGCCAGATTCATATAGGTATGAATTATTATATTTATATTGCTAATTTTAAGAATTTGAAGAAAGTTTGAATCATAATACCATTTCAGATCAATACATACAAGATTTGGAATAGGAAAAGCCACAGCTRTAAGAACAGTACGACGAGTTACGCAAGCGTTATGTAGACTTGCTTCAAGATTCATACAATGGCCAATAGGAAGAAGAATTGAAAAAATTAAGAAACATTTTTTTTAAGTTAATGCCTTTCCAGGAATTATTGGTGCAATTGATGGCACTTTTATTACTATACCAGCATCTAAAGAAAATCCTGAAGCTTACGTAAATAGAAAAGGCCATCATTCTATTCAAGCCCAGATTTATAATTTTGAATTTTATTATTGTTTATTTGTATAAAGAATTGAGTTTTATTGATTTATTTTAATATAATTACACAAAATCCTACTGCACTCAATCTCTTATAAAAATTACTTCATATTTAGTATCTCACATTAATACACTAATGTTTATATACAATTGTAACAAAATTAATCTATATCCATCTTTTGCAGTTCATAATTAAATAAAATACAACCTTATCATTTTTTGTTATAAGTGGTTTGTGATCATATGCGTCTTTTCACCCATGTATATGTGGGGAATGTAGGATCCGTGCACGATGCCAGAGTCTTCAGATTATCAGCCTTGCAAGATTACGTTTCTGATCCAACAAAATTTCCAGATGATAGCCATCTCATAGGAGATGCTGCTTATCCGCTCTTGAAGCAGTTAATGGTGCCATATTCAGATAATGGTCACCTTACACAGAGACAAAAGAATTATAATTTCTGTCTCTCGTCTTCTCGCATGGTGGTGGAAAGAGCTATCGGATTGCTTAAAGAACGTTGGCGGAGCCTTCTTCATTATTTGGCCATAGGATTGATTGAACAGATTCCTTATCATGGTTTGGCGTATTGTGTGCTGCATAATATATGTTTAATAAAAAATGATGACTTTGAAATATTAATGTTAAATGATAATATAGAAGCAATACATTCTGAAGAAGTTGAAAGATGTAATAGAGCTGAAGATGAAGCCAAAAGAAATTTTATGTGCAACCCTTGGCATGAGAAATATGTGAAAGTGTGAATGCTTTTTTTGAWTAAGAAAATACTGAATGATTTAAAAAAATGTCAAATCAATAAAAGTCATACTGTTCAATCATGAGATTGCATTTTATTTAATTATGAACTGCAAAAGCTCGATTAATTTTGTCCTTATTAACATTAGTGTATTAATATGATATACTAAATGCGAAATAATTTTCATTAGAAAAGAGATTGAGCAGTAGGACTTTATGAAATTATATTAATATAAATCAATAATCACTTTTTAATCTATCTCTTCACAACAAAATTAAATCATTTCTAGTGTAGAAAATATTTCCTTTTTTTCTTCTATTTTTAGCTTGACTAAAATAAAGATTATAACTGTGACTTCTTTATAGCCACTGTGATTCTTTTAGCTGTGACCTGTAGCTTTTCYTATCCCAATTAACATATAATTGATGAAAATAAATAAACATGAAATGACAATTCTTAATAACACAAGTCTGAGTACTCTTAGATATATAATATTTTTATTCAAACTAAAAATATTTTTAAATAACGCTCAAAATACATATGTTGTAAATAATATTTTTCAATTATTAAAACAATTTTGATCTGTAATTCTAACGTATTACTAACTTAATATATAAAATAATATGACTGAAATTAATACTGCTAAACAAAAAGCATATATATAAAAGAAAATATATTTTTGCAGTGCAATTAATGCAATATGCATACTATTATTAAGAAAAATTAAAAAGAAAATATAAGCCAAACGTATAATGCGTTCTTTTCTATTAATTTGCACGATGTAGTGTAATTGTTTGAAATGCACTATAAATGCACCATACATGCAACATTTGTAATAATTTATTCTATTGCACGAAACTAACATAAAAAATGTCTTCATTAGCTTTAYTTATTCTAATAGAAAAATAAATTGTTATTATTTGTGATGAAACACAGCCCATATTGACATCTCACTAAAATCGATAAACGCACTAATGCTAAACTTAAAAAAATATCACAGATGGAAATCTGTAATTGTAATGTATTACTAACTTAATATAAAATAATATCGCTGAAATTAATACTGCTAAACATTAAAAAGCATATATATAAAAGAAAACATATTTTTGCAATGCAATTAATGCAATATCCGTGCTATTATTAAGAAAAATTAAAAAGAAAACTTAAGCCAAACGTATAATGCGTTCTTTTCTATTAATTTGCATACGATGTAGTGCAATTGTTTGAAATGCACTATACGTGCACCATACATGCAACATTTGTAATAATTTATTCTATTACACGAAACTAACATAAAAAATRGCTTCATTAGCTTTACTTAATCTAATAGAAAAATTAATTGTTATTATTTGTGATGAAACACAGCCCACATTGACACTCTCACTAAAATCAATAAAMATACTAATGGTAAACTTAAAAAAAAAATCACAGATGGAAAAYTGAAGACTTCACTCCCTGAGAAAACTGAATGCTTATTATTTGTTAGCAATTTTTTCTAAGATATTTAACAGTCGATCTTGCCTTGCCACAGCCTCGTCGTACATTCTCTTTCTTTCTTCTTTATTTTCCTCTATGACAGTGAGTAATTTTTCTAACACAGTGTTTTGAGTTACTTTCTGTCCTGAATTAAAAAAAAAATAATAAAAAATCAATTTTGTATCACAAAAAAAATTAAATGTGAAATTTGAATTTTTATTTAAATATTAATAACTTTTATTTACGTTTTCGAAGTCCTTCATTAGTACAAGAAGCAGATTGTGGAGATGAAGAGATCCCGGTGTTATTATTGCCGCTGCCGCTGCCGCTGCCGCTGCCGCTGCCGCTGCCGCTGCCGCTGCCGCTGCCGCTGCCGCTGCCGCTGCCGCTGCCGCTGCCGCTGCCG
>JANQDE010001295.1:7241-17890 GCA_037157785.1 Cephalotes varians
GGCCTCACACTGCACTTGGAAATCGTGCTTATCACCACGCGAGGCGGCGCGCATCGCCTCGGGGCCGAGATACGTCGCATCCCGGGGTCCCGCGCGTCGCCCCCTACGACGATGGAGGCTCAGGTCGGGGGGCGGCGGGGATACTGGCTAACGCTTTCTCCCCCTCTACTCCCCACCCCGTGAGATCCTCTATTTCTACTTCGGCTACGACCGCGGGGGTGAACTGCGCCCCCGACGGTCCGGCGTCCCGCTGACGGAGCCTGCGTTGCGGCAGCTGCACCTCCCCGACGGGAGGCCGCTCCGCGCGCTGCTACCGGGGGGACTTAGCGACGAGGAGCCAGACGAGGCCCCCCCCGCCGTCGCCCCACCCGGTGTACTCTCTCGACGTCCGCCGGCCGGACTTTACGGGCAGTCGCCGAGACGCCAGTGCCGCCACCTCTCGGGTGTGTCCCTCCCTCGCCACCGCGAGACTGCGAGGGGAGAGGCTGCGTGTCGCGCCGGGGACCTACCGGCGCGCAATCCGCACCGACAGGCCTATGATCGGCCCGGCGCTTTCTTTCCGCACATGCCGGGCAGTGCGGTCGATTGCGGCACACCGCCGCGACATGGTCCGGTTCCCCACAATTGAAGCAGCAACGAGACCTGTCAGCAGGACAGGCATCGGAAGCATCTGAGCGGCCTGCTCTTAAGCAGGACCACTCGGCACCGGAACCATCCCAGGACTGTCTCGTCCTCCTGCGCTAGGGGCAGGCCGACAACCGCCGGCGCCTGCAAAGGGGACACTTCCCCCTCAATGGCCATATCGACCTCCTGCTCGATTGACGAAGTAGGGGGCCGAAACGGGCCCGAACCGTCTTTACGCGGGCGCCCCAGTGCCCGCTTCAACGGCTTTTTCGGGGGCCCGGCCCCCTTTCCCGCCAGTTCCTCCTCAGACGTGTTGTCGTACTCCTCGACGTACACGTTTGGGTTTGGATCGCCCCGGGCGGAGTCGTCAGAGATCGTCTCCACATCAACCTCCCGGGCGCTCTCCTTCTCCGTTACTGTCTCGAGGCGCTTGACCAAGACCCGCGCGGAGCCGGTCAGCACCTCGTGTGCGACTATCTTGGGCCCCCGCGGGCCCGGGTCACTGTCCTCGCCACTCTCGCCACCACCCCTCAAACCAGAGGGGGGTGGAGTAGGGGGCTCCGGCTCCTCCCCGGAGGATGGCCAGATTACACCATCAGGGCCCTTGGTAGGGTAAAGACCCCGCAGGACCCTCGATTCGATCTCGTGGATCAGACCCCTCCAAATCTCGGGCATGAAGCCGTCCCTTATCGATCTTAGCGTGGCAGCAGTCTCCTCCGGAGACCCCTCGACAATCCGCTGTCCACACCGATCGACCCCCTCCATCCGCCAGAATTCCCGGGATAAACTCTGGTAGGTTACCCGAACCAGAGGGCCCCCGGGATAAGCGGCCAAGAGCAGGAACCTCTTCTTATCTTTGCCCAGGCCCCTAAGCCAACCCTGAAAATGGGTCGTCACTTCGGGCCAGAGCGGGTCTCACTTCGAGGACTAAAATTAGCCCACCTATCACGGACCACACCTCGTCTCCATTGGAGCCGGTAGAGGAGATAGTCGGATCCCTCCGGCACCGGGAGAGGGGCAGTTTCCTCTATCGTGTGCAAACTGCCCATAACTGGCAGCCAATTCACCTCGTCCGGATTAGGCAAGGCGCCGTCTCCAGACACCAGGCCAAAGCGCAGGCCCTTGGGCTCGCCTAAGACTTCTCTCTCACTAACCAAAAAAGAAGAGTCACTCATAATGGAAAAAATCCCAACTACCCGCAGCGACTCCGCCAGCTGCGAGGGTATACCCTCACCTCCCCAGAGACATGACCTAGGGAGGGCCCCGAGTTCCCTCGGAGGGCTGGCATATGGCTCTGGCATCAGGATGGGCATCTGGTGCACTGGCCTCCGGGCCCCTTACACACCACGGGCGGGACAAGTCCCAACTCCCGTGCCTTTCAGGGGTCCCCCACCTCCGACCATGGGGGCACCGCTGCGGGCGACGCCACTCGGGGGGCCCCACGGACGAGATATTGGCCAAGGGCGCGACGCCCCGCCCAAGACCTCACCCGCCGTGGCGACCAGCACATCCGCGCCGGGAATCACTCCCCGACGCGGGCTCCCACTACACGACGTCTCCCTTCGGAAGGGGCGCCGTCGGGAGACGCCGTGTTACCTTGCACCAGTGCCGCCGGACCCCGACCCCGGAATACGTCCGGGCGGCTTCGGCGACACTTGCCAGGACATCGCGGGCCCAGACCTCGGAATACGTCCGAGCGGCCCCGCTCACCGCTGGTTTTTACGTGTTTTCCTTCACGGCAGGACTCTTAGCCACCGAGGCCCCGAGCCATACCATCGTTTCCGGTGTCCCCGAAAGGACCTGCGGACCCGATGGAGGCCCTAGGGGCATCGGAGGAGCTCCCCCACCACGCCAAGGTGGTGCCACAGTTGGGGGAGGTCGTTAATCTGTTTAGGCTTTTGTGGATAAAATAACGTGATTTATTTTTAGCCAAATAAATATTTAATCGCATGTAAATATATAGCGCATGTAGATATATTAATTGTTTGCTTGTTTGTTTTTAATTTATTTAATAATAGTAATAATTTATTTAATATTTTAAGATTGTTAAAATATTTTTGGTAATATTTATATGCAAAAATATTTTTTTTACTTACATTATTTTTTTGTTCTAAAAAAATATTAATGAATAATTGCATGTCGATACTCGCATCTTTTGATTATTGCTGTCGCTTTTCCGCGCTGATTGGTTCTCTCGCTGCGCCAATTTCGTGAATAGCTATCATCGCGGAGTTAGCAAATGACAATTTATAAAAATGTGCATTAATAGAAAATTATTAATGCCATTTATTTTCAAAAAATAAAGAGTTAAAAAGCGTGCGTCTGTAATGTCTAGTATT
Organism: Cephalotes varians; assembly: GCA_037157785.1. Classification (NCBI taxonomy): domain Eukaryota; kingdom Metazoa; phylum Arthropoda; class Insecta; order Hymenoptera; family Formicidae; genus Cephalotes; species Cephalotes varians. Next base: position 10,205 of record JANQDE010001295.1, read on the forward strand.
TTGAAAAGAGCATGTTAAATTGATATTTAATCATATATCGAAGTTGATTATCGTTTTTCTGAAGAGTCAATTTCTTTCTTTATAATATTTACTTCGAGAACGGTTATAATTATACAGATATATATTATAGCACATTTTGGTAGTATATCCGTCACCTATGCTGTACATTATTATTATTATCACGGATAAAAAAGTTATTAATTGTGTGAATGCTTTGTATTTTCTTTGATATAAAAATTGAAATTTTTTTTAACAGATTTAATATTACAGGTATATATACGTATTATAATAATAGATTAGAATAGAACAGAATAGACGTACTTGTCATGTCAAACTTCATAATAGTAACGTACATATACATAATTACAAATTGATACAGTTTGTATATATTTTATATTGAATTAAAAATTATACAGGTGACAGAAAGTAAATAGTGCGCACAGTAGATTACTTAAAAAATAAAAATGACAATTCATATTTGTTTGCATTATCAAAGTAAGCAGTTTTTTAATATGCTTACTTTGTTAATGAAATATTTGAGAGAAACATTTAAGGGAATTAAARGATTGAATTTTATATTTTTACCATTTTTTTGAAAAATTAAATAAATGTGTGAAAGCAAAATTTTAAAAAACATTTGTACACGTTAGAGTATAAAATTTTTTGTTACAATATTATTGATATTAGGTCTGCAAATGTTTTAGTTTCTTTTTTTTAACGTTTGTCATGAGTATTTCTCACGACAAAGCAGTCAGCCCGGAAACGCGCCATAAAACGATCAAATTTTCGCCTATCGTGGTCACTCGACGGCACGAGCCACCGCGATAAGACGACACCCGCCTGAAGGTCGCAATCACCTCCTCTCCGGAAGTGATTGCGACTTGCTGACCATGTCGGTGCTGATCGGTAGAACCGACATGGTAACAGATCACCGAAACGCGGTATATATACGATGCGCGGCGAGACAGCCGCGATACTCGTTTAGTACGTCTACGCGAAAGGTGTGGTATCGCGCAATAAAGTGTACGCAAGTGAAATGGAATAAAGTGAAAGATTTATTAATTACAAGAATTGGTTCTCTTCGACCCACCAATCCCAACCCTTGTCCGCTCCGGCGGCACAACACGTTTTAATATAATTATTTAAATCAAATAAATCCGCTTTTCTGTGTTTTTGAAGAGTTTTGAAGTTTGTGAGATGCCATTTGTTATAACTTAGTATGAAATATCTTTGTGAACTTGGCACCCGACTTTTTATAAATTAAGTTTTTAATAAAAAAAATGTTAGTATTTCGTGTGTAGTTATTTGTAGTAGCAATAATTTCGTTTGTAGTTTTATAGATTAAAAAATACAAAAATTTCAAAAATGATCGTTACCTGGTTTTGAGATAAAAATCGCTTATACATCTTGATTCAGAATCGTTTGTAATTGTTTGTAGTGATTTTCCGATCGTTTGTAGTTGAACCGTTCAAAAGTTATAACGTTTTTGCAATATAACTTTTAACAAATTATAACTTTTATAACTTTATATTCGCTAGAAAGTTCTTTTGTTAAATACCAAAATATTTACGTTATTATAAAATAGTTATGCATGCTTCTCTATTCTCTTATAGATAAGTTTGTTATTAACAAAAAAATTAATAATTACTGATACTATTGAATTTACTTACTGTAGAGCTTAGTTAAAATTTTAATTTGTTATTATTATATTTATTACATTCACCTGATTTAATTTACGAAATAAAAGGGAATGGTCATACGGGAATACCCTATATGCATATGTTTGTATAAATATATGTATTAGCGAATAAAAAAAATCTTTATTTTTGATGATAATAAAATAATCAACGGTATTAGTCAAAACCTAAATAATGTTCAGATGACCAAATTAAATTCATATTTTATTTTGTCTACGTACGTCGCTTGACATTACAGACTATAATTTTTATAATTTTTTGAATTTTAAAATTTTAGAATTAAACATACGCATGTCAGCGTACGTATATTCGAAGAATATAATTAAAAAATCAGTTTTTTGATCTTTTAGTTTCCTTAAATGATTTTTATAAAGACATCACACGATTAAGTATTATATACCATTTAAAAATTTATGTTTTATAATTTTCTTTTAGAAAATACTAAATTAGAAAAATGGTCTACGAGTACTCTTCGTCGGGCTGGTCTATGCGCAGATCATTTCGATATCACCAGTTTCAAAGGAGAAAATAAAAAAGTTTTGAAACGCTATGCAGTGCCGTTTAGGTTTGATGTTACTTGTTTACAAAAGGAATATGAAACCTGTAATGTGATTAATAACATGATAACAAAATTACAAATGACGAAAAAAAAATTACGCAGATTGAAGAAACGAGAGAGAATAATGAATGAATGATAGATATAAACGAAGATGTAACACCGTCAACATCATCAATTGATCAAAATGATGTAATGGAGAAACAATTATTTCAATGACCTCCATTAAAAACTTATATTTCACCGCGATTAAGTTTTGATATCCATCAGAAGAAGAAGATATAATGGAATGGGAACATTTAGAATCGTTAACAAATAAAAATATTTATGTTCAAAAGTCATCTGCAATAAATGAAGAAAATAATACAAATAAAGAAAAAAAATTACAAAAAAATGAAGAAAATAATACAAGTAAAGAAAAGAAATTACAAATTATAATAAATTCTTTAAAACGAGAAAATATTCGGTTACGCCGAACTATAAACGATTTGAAATTTTGTTTAAGTATTAGAAAACAAGTACCTCGAAAAAAAACAAGTAAAAAAAACAAAAAAAAATGTTACACAAATTAATTGATGAACAAAACTTACATCCCGTTGCAAGAGCAATAATATATTTACAATTACATACACCAAATGCGTCATACACAGATGAAGAAAGAGCTCTTTCAAAACAATTTTTCTATTATTCGGCAGCTGCATTGCGTCGTTTACAAAAAGCATGTTGTAATTTTCCTGCTGAACGAACTATTAGAAGATGGTACGAAGAATATAATACCAGGATTTTGTGAATTTATTTTTTCTAAATTGCAAAAAAAATTTCTGAGATACCTGTAGAAGAAAGAGTATGTGCTCTAAAATGGGACGAGATGTATATTAAATCATACGAGGAATATTCACTTAAATTAAACCAAATAGAAGGGCTTGTTGATTTAGGGCCCTTAGGAAGAACATGCGAGAGAGTAAAGTGTGTATTTGTATTTTGCCTAGACAGCATAAATGCGCATCATCCATGGCGTCAACCGTTAGCATATTTTCTTCCAGGAAAATGTTTGAAAGCCGAAGAAATAATAATTTTATTGAAAGAATGTTTAGATAGATTGGAGAAAACGGGTGCTGATGTACGTTTAGTAACATGTGATCAAAGCACATGTAACCAGAGTGCTTATATGTAACTTGGAATGGACCAAAATAAGCCATTTTTTATACACAATGGAAAACAATATTATGCATCGTACGACTTTCCGCATTTAATAAAAAGATTGGCAAGTTTATTAAGAAAACATAGATATCTCTATTGCAATGGAGAAATAATAGCATCGTACAATGATTTCGAAGCAACATGGTCTATTGATGATAAATCCGTAAAAGGAAGTTCAAATTTATTGTCTTATATAACGGAAGCGCATATCCGCCCAAATACTTTTGAAGCAATGAATGTGAAAAGAGCTTTCCAATTATTTAGTCATAAGTTTACAGCCGCAATAAAAATGGCCGGCTATGGAAAACAATTGCAAACAAATATGTGGGAAGCAACAGCGATTTCACAGAGCGCCTGAATAACGTAATCGATGCCTGCAATTCTTATAGCTATAATGTAAAATTTGGTGGCAAAAAATTATATATCGTCTGAAAATCCTGACATTGAAAATCTATTAGAAAATTTTGTTAAATGGTGTTCAAGATGGTCCACATCACCGGAAAAAATATTAAAAATTCCTTGTTTGAAAGGATTTAGTATATCCTGAAAGGATTTAGTATATCCTGAAAGGATTTAGTATAACTGTACAAGCTATTCTTGGAACATATAATTCATTAAAAATGCAATATGAAGTATTTGAACTTGCTACAGGATTAATCTAAGTAATCAAGATTCTGTCGAATATTTATTTTCGAAATTAAGACAACGCGGGGGATTTAATCCTAATCCTACAACAAGAATGGTTCGACTCTCTCTCATATATTGTGTACAGGATATTCAAACAAGCGATAAAGGCAATGTTCAATGTTCAGAGACAGAAGCCGAATGTCTTATTAATCCACCAAGTCGGTTGATTAAAATAATAGAAATGTCCACGAGTGTCAGTCATACTGTCATACAAAGTGATATTGATCTGGAAGATGAATTGTTTACAGAAGACGTAGAAATTTTTTAGATATGTGATAATATTAACGATTTAGAAAATTTAAATCCGCTTAATACTTATAATCAAAATGCAGTTACTTATTTTGCAGAATATATAGCGCGAAAAACCATTGCAAAAACTAATTGTGAAAATTGTCGCGATGTCATGAAAACACCGATGAATGATGCGACAGAAAATGAAAAATATATAGAATTTCGAGAATATTCAAATTCTGAAGATGCTCCTACAGTAACAAAATTAATACGACCAACAGATCTTTTTGCAAAGATAGTCGAAACACAATTAATGACATTTAATCGTACTTGGTAATATTATTGGGCATCGACACAAATTCTGCAGAAAATAACTAATGAATGTGTAAATATAACAAATAATAAACATTCTGGATGGTTAAACAAAAATAATACGTGTTACAAGCATCGACTGCAAGCACTGGAATACATGATCCGTGTAAAATTATACTCTCGCACAAGATATAACAATCGAGTTGAAAAAAGAGGTATAACATCCTATAAAAAAATAAAAAAATAATTAAATAAATAAAACTGATATTATTGCAAAAAGAATTCAGAAATAATACATCATCTTCCCATATAAACAAAAAGATGTCTTTTAGACTTCTAAAAGATCTCTTGCAATGTCTCGAGATATCTTGCATTGTTTACGAAAAGACATCTTTTAGAGATGTCTTATGCAACAGTTTAAGATATCTAAAGATATCTTGAAGATATCTTATAGGTCCTTAAGGATATCTGAAAGATGTCTTGAAGACATGTTAAAGAAATCTAAAAGACATCTTGTAGCACTTTAAGATCTAAAAGATATCTTATGTGACACTTACAGATGTTTAATGGAGTCTTTTTATTTACTTTAAAGATATCTTTATGATGTCTTTATGATATCTTTTAAGGCATCTTCCATGATATGATTAAGATGTCTTTAAGAATTTTTTTAAATGTCTTAAAAATAATTTTCCATTTATCTTGAAGATATCTTAATAGATAAATTTGTACTGGAAAAATAAATAATAACACAGCACGACAATGTTAAGTTTATTAATTAAAAGTTGCTCTGCAAACTATTTACAAAGTAACTTTTAAATTATAAACTTAACATTGTCGTACTGTTATTATTTTTCCTGTACAAATTTATTCATTAAGATATTTTTAACATGAAACAGATATTTTTTTAAAGTGCAACGGAATACTTATAGTAATAAATATTTACATTTTTGGATTTTTAAATATTAAAATATTTTTGTAATCAAGAATTTGCGTAAAATCAAATACAATTAAATCAAAAACCTTTTAAATTTAAAATATTTCAAATATAGGACGTTTCACGGTATACATTATACAGAAATAACATTAATATTGTTTTCTATAAAAAAACGCATTATGAGAATTTAATAATACAGTTCAATAAGGGAGCGGTTCATTTAGACACGGTGCAATTGCCCACAGCCACTCACAGCGATTGGTGCCTGGAGATTTTCCCCTGTTCAAGCGCTGCGAATGGCTCGTGTCCAATTGAATCGCGTCTGTTACCCATTCAATACAATGTAACATATAAAAAATGAAAATTAATTAATGGATTCTGTCATCGAAAAATGACAGTACTAATATTAGTATGATAATATATGCAATATAAAACATTTTATAGTGTATCTTAATAAACACAGGTGTATATATTATTATACAAAAATGAGATCAATGTTTTTAATCGAAACAAAACGCATGCATCATGAGATTGTATGGTTCTGCAGTGTAACGTATGATACGTGGTATAATGAATTTTGCAGTCTTTTATTGTCCCTTCTTCATCCGATAGCGGATTTTGTCTCCTGCGTGTTGCAACCAATTTTTGATATGCTTCACAATTAATGTAATGGTTCCATCAGGGCCTTTTCTTTTTGCATGACTCACAGCTGCTACGAATACATATCCATAATTAGTAGTTGAAAAAGTAATATTAATTTATTTTTTAACATTTTCTATTTATATTAATAAAAATATTACTTTCCTAAAATATAGTTAACATCAGTGTTAGGCAAAATTTAATCAATTTATTATATTAATAATTACGATTAAAAATTTAGTTCTTTATTATAATAAACAATTAAAAATTTTTTTGTTTTTATCAATCTTAACATTTAGCAATTATATTTTTAATTAATAAAATAAATCGATTAAAATAAATTGTAGTTTGTATTTCTTATTAATTCAATGGATTGATTAAGAATAATTAACTATTTTTGATTAAAAAATAGTCGTTTATTATTAATCTTTATTAATACTTTAGCACTGATATTAAGCGTTCATTATTCATGAATAGTATTAATTAATGTAATAAATAAAATAATTTATCGAATAATATCGATTCGAATGTTTTCCATATTACAAATACATTCTTTAAATTCGTAATTATTCGTAAAAATTGTAATATTGTTGCACTCGCTCGCGGATGTGTTTTGCATTTGCGTTCGTAAAACTCGTGCTCAGTACTCGTACTCGCGTGAAAGAATACTCGACTTTTTTATCTTTTTTATCTTAAGATACGTAGACTTTATTCTCGCAAAGAATACAACAGAACTTTCTTTCTTGACAAGCAGGCAAACGTAAAATCGTACGAAGTCGAACGATCCTCTGCTGTTCGCTTCCGATCAATCGGTCAGCGCAGTTCAAGGTCGGCTGACATCCAAGAAGCACGGGCATAAATTATTTAAATATGATTACAAATTAATGATTAACGCCATTGCTTATTAATTTTTTTATTAACGTGTTTTATTTATTTCAATAACCAATTAAATTAATCATAAAATAATAGCATAGCAAGGCGGGTTCTGGACCACTATGTGTTAGTGAGTGGTGGGAGTATACGTGTGAGTGACGTCACACGCGGAGAGGGGGTATGACGTCACGGGGCCTGACGTCACGTGGGGAGGGGGAATCCATTTAATTACTTAATTAATTATTAATTTAGATAATCTAATAAATTAAAATTCAATTAATTAGATAATAACAATCAATTTATTCTATCTTTGATTTACCTCTAATGAGCAATAAAGATAGAATGAAGTAGCATCAGCGTTGATAGTGCACTCTCCAAACGTAGCTTTATGTCCGTATCAGACTACAGATTGAGATTGAGATTGGACTGGAGATTGGACTTGTCCCTAGTTTTTCAAAATTAGCTGCTTCAACGATTGTTGGCAATATGACAGCAACTTCAAAGACATTTGGCTATCTGGGTCGGTGATGACATATTGCCTTCAATTTGCCGTCTTT
>JANQDE010001296.1:9306-19939 GCA_037157785.1 Cephalotes varians
TTTGTGTCAAAAAATTGTTAACTTCAAACCTTTATAACTCAAAAAGTACTTAATGAAAAAATGTTTTATTATAGTGTTTTGGAAAGCTCTCGAGATAAGCTATAAAAATATGCAATAAAATGTAGGGGGTTCCATTTAAAAAAATAAGGACCTTGAAATGACCTTAATCTTTTAACGGCGGGGAAATTTGAGTTAAAATCGACTTCTTATTAGACGTGAAATTTATAAATAAATTCAATGAATTTCTTATATGGAGTCCCCAACCTGGCTGCTGCCATATATGGACCACTCCCGCCGTTAAAAGGTTAAAGGACATGGTCAAGATCAAAGTCATCATCTTACTTCTCGTTTGAAACCATATAACTTTGCTATTGGACATTTTCTCCAAAATGCATTCTAACTGAAGATATTAGGAGGGTCCGATACTTTTCGATGACCCTGTATATTCATTTTAAAGTTTTAATATTTTAATACTTTATCTACGCTGATATAGCACATCTAAAACCTAAATTTCCAGCTGATGTATCAGGTGTGTTTTCACCACGTGCAGCGCATCTGTATCTGTAGCAATAATTTTTATGACATAGATATGAACCACCTTTTTTCACTTTATTACTGCCACTAGAAGGACCAATCTAAAAATATATTCAATGAACCGTTCATTATAATGTACGTATATGGCATAATCCGTAGAACTTTTAGAATTTAAGTTATCGCAATTTCAGACACTGACTTTAAGTCTAAAATCAACTTTTAAGGTCCTTATGAGTAGCGAAAATTCTGAAAAAACATGTACCAATACTCATTAGTACGTTTTCCAAAGAGAAGTTCATGTAAAAAAGCCGATAACAGAGTAAACTAAGGAATTCTTAGAGGATACTTTTGCGAATTTTGATACTTAGACTGATTTTTTAAAAATAACTTTTGGCCAAAATCTTCGCATATTTTTTTGAATAATCTAGGACAATTATATATCCCAAAAACATTATTATGCAAGGTGTGCACGTTATCTGATTGAATTTAGAATTCAATATTGACGAGTAACTCAATTTTCGTGAAATCAAAAATCTGTGTGATTTTCTTATTTAAAAAAAATAACTTTCTTTTCTTTTATATTTAAATATTTGAGATTTGTTAGTCTTGAATAGACGAATCAAATGCTTTTAAAGCGATATCTGTGCTAAATAAAGATGAGAAGTTATGAATTTTTAAAAACAAGTCATTTCGATGGCCCATTAGTTGCTAAATTGTCATTTTGTGTTGGCACACATAAAAAATGATTAATTAGCATATTATAAGATAGTTTTTCTTCAAAATCCCCATTTTTCTTCACAAATCATTTATTAATCTTTATGATATAAGAATGGGTGTTATATTGAATTTTACCTCAGATGCGAGAAAAATTAGTATGAAATGTATCCAAATCTCCAAATCACAAAAAAAATGTCTTGATCTGTTCAGATTATCATTTTCTATTGTGTTTTGAACCGCTGATCTGAATTCGTGGCAAGAATTGCGCCAGTACTTCTTAGTTTTCTAAAAAAGCTGAATAAGTTTATAGTTTATTTCAGCATTTTTGAATAATTTTCAGTTTTTTCAGAAAACTGAGATGTGCTGGCGCAATTCTTACCACGAATTYAGATTCAGCGGRTCAAAATACAATAGGAAATTATGGTTTAAACCCTAGATCAAAACACTTTTTTTCGTGTGGCAGWGTATAAATCATTGTCTTCATTAAAAAATATAACTTTTTATTAAAATCATGACGCATACTGGCGCAATTCTTGCCACGAATTCAGATCAGCGGTTCAAAACACAATAGGAAATGATAGTCTGAACATTAGATCAAGACATTTTTTTTGTGATTTGGAGATTTGGATACATTTCATACTAATTTTTCTCGCATCTGAGATAAAATACTTAATGTATCTATAAAAAAAAAACATCAATTTTGTAACTTTCAGATTTTTTTTTTTCAATAACTAAATGTTAAAACTTCTACGGATTATGCCATATATATTTATGTAATATATAAAATATACTTTCCCATCAATAGCCAAGCCTGCAGACACAGATTTTGAGCAGAGCATGCTGCCAATCTTTCATAACAGAAAGGTAACAAATTTCATATAAAGTCTTCTAACAATATTGACAAACTACCATCAGAAATATAATAAAGCTTACTGACATGTTATGCCAGCATATTGGCGGTAAAAACAGCAGGATTTGCTACTCCTACTTTTTGCTGCCAGTCTGCCATCAGACTGCCCGTGTGAGCAGATTCTGCTCGATTTCTAATCTTTTGTCTGATTATGTGAGCAGGCTCTATTGGCAAAATATAATGACGCCGCAATTGATGTCAGTCTGCTAACATATTCTGATCAAATCTGCTGCTAGCCTGCCATTTTGCTAATATTTTGCTTATTAGATTCGTTTCAATAAACTTCTATTTATTTAAATAAATAAATGCTTACTGGATTTATTTGTCGATCGTGTGAGTGCTTTGTTATCCACCAATCTGCTGTCCATTCCCAAACATTTCCAACAATATTATGCAAACCATATTTATTTTGTGAAAATATTGTGACTGGTGATGTGGCTTTGTATCCGTCTTCTTCAGTGTTCTCTGTTGGAAAATTACCTTGCCAAATATTGGCTCTATAACATAATGATAAAATACAAATTCTTATTATATCATAATAAATATTATCTATATATATAAGTATATAAGGTGTCCCATTTTAAACAACTGAATATCTCGGGAACGAAATAAGATACGATTTTCGTTTTTGAGGCAATTTGTTTGGTTTTGAGAGAGACATCATCCTATCAAAACGAATTTTGTAGATAGAGGCGCGTCGAATTTTTGAAGGTCATCATCATTTTTTTTAATGGAACCATAATTTTTCAAACATCTACAATTGTAGCTTGTAAAATGACGAGTTCGACAACCTGACAAAAGGTCATTCGAGATCATACAAGGTCATATAAAGTCATCATTTTCGTCATTATTTATCTGTAATGTTCAAATTGATGTCCTCGCATATGCATACATAATCTAAGCCGTTCTATGAAGACTGTTTCCGCTTGCATAAGTGTTCGCTTGGCAGTCCGTTGCTTTTATACCATTTTTCTACCAGGGAAGTCCGTCACTTTACGTTTGCTTCATGCTTCGCTTCTGGATTGCGTTATTGATTCAGAATTCTGTTGTTTGAGTTTTTTGGTTGACCTTAGCTTTGTTTTGGTTCACTGTTTCGCTCTTCACGATTTTATAAACATGTCAGATTACATTCCCCATGAAATTATTCACATGATTCTCATATTAGGAAAATGTAGGGGAAATTATAGGGCTGCTGCAAGGTTGTATCGTGAGCAATATCCAGATCGGCGGTATCCGACAAGCCTTCGCAATTGCTTTCAGTGTGCGCGGTAAGGACAACTTATCAAATCTAAGGCTTAACATGGTTCATCGGAAACAGTACGATTAACAGTTTTAGCTGCTGTAGATGTAAATCCGAACATTAATGTCCGAGAAATTAGCATTCACGGTATTCCTCGTTCAACCGTAAACGGATATTACCGATCGATCTTTAATTGGAAAAAATAACCGATGAAGGTCAAAATGACTGATCAAAAAATTTCGATTAGAAAATACCCGATCTAATATTCTAACAATTCTAATATTTGGAACTGTATTACAGTTCATTTCTTTCACTTCTGAAGCACTTCTGAAGAATCGACAATTCTTCTTCTTCTTATTAGTAATGGCTCGTGGTCCCCAGAAAAGACGGAAATCAAATCGACCAGGAAGTCTCAAAAACCTTAGGATGATGAAATAACTTGTATGAATAAGACACAAAATAATATTGAAACACAATGCACAAAGATAGGCCTCTTTGAATCGACAGTTCAAGACACCAGCAATATTGCGTCAAGCATACACTGCTTCGATGACGAATGCGATACAATACAGGCTCGTGCACGCTTGGTTCAATTGATCGGACTGTTAGCACAATCAATCACGAGTTACCAGTACGCACGCGACTATCGAAATGTGTACATATATATTTCATTGAACTTCTGAACGGATAAATTGTATTTCATCGGATATTACACTTTATCGAATAATATTTTAATCGGATATAGTGCAGTAGATCGGACATTTAGTTTGATCGGATAAAATACCCTATTTTTATCCGATCAAGTGCAATGTCCAATCATATTATATATCAATTTAAACGGATAAGTAAATCGTAGCTTATTATCCATTCATATTTCATTGGAAATTATGTTTCATCGGATAAAAGCATCCATCATTTTATCGGATAACCCAAATCCATTCAAAATCAATCGGATAAGATGTTCAACGGTTTTTTCCGATTAGAATCGCCGGATATTTTTCTCAGTGGAGTTCTCATTCTTCTTCTTTCATCCGTATCGTATTAGTTTAATCCATGAACTGACTGCAAATAATTTGCACTCAGAATAAACTTTTGCCGATGGGCTCAACAAAGAATAAGGCAGAATAGACATTTTTTTTCTTACGTTTTATTTTCAAATGACATTCAACATTTCAATAATTCAACATTTACTAGTGACGGATGACTTAATCGATAACTATCACTATTGAGCAACCGAAAATCGTTGATTCCGCGAAATTCCAGCATCAATGGTCTATTAATGTTTGATGCGATATCGTAAATTACATTATTGAACCACATTTTTTTAATGGTATACAGGTGTCATGTACAATGATTTTTTCCAAAATACACTGCCACAGCTTTTAAAAGATGTTAACCTTGCTATCAGACAACACCTGTAGATGCAACAAGAAAGCCCCTCCTCATTATGCTCGTAATGTGCGAAATACTTTGAATCAGTTGTTCTTCAATCATTGGATCGGAAGGAGTGATCCTGTAAGTTGGTCCCCCAGATCGCCCGATCTAATCATTGGATTTTTTCTTTGAGGTTACTTGAAAAGTATCGTGTATCAAGAGCAATCTCTTGACGATATGAGAACATGAATAAGGATGGTTTGTACAAGTATTTCCAGTCATGACACTTATGCAAGCGGAAAGAACTATCGCAGAACGGCTTAAATTATGTATGCACATGCGGGGACGTCAATTTGAATATTACATATAAATCCGAAAATAATAACTTTGTATGATCTTGTATGACCTTGAATGACCTTTTGTCACAGGTCATTTTATGGGCTACAATTGTGTGTTTGAAAAATTATGGTTCCATTTAAAAAAATGATGGTGAGCTTCAAAAAGTCCGACATGCCTTCACTTACAAAAAACTCCTTTTGATAAGATGTCCCCTTCCAAACCAAACAAATTGCCGAAAAGGACGAAATTCGTATCTTATTTCATTTCTGAGATATTCAGGTGGATCATTTAAAATGGAACACTCTGTATGTATGTATATCTTTTGCTCAAAATGTGTTAAATAAATTGTTAAAAAATATAAATTGGATTACTTTATCAAATAAATTTATTTTGTTTCTTTCAAAATAGTCCCTATTCTTTGCAACGCACATATGTCAATGCTTTACATTTTTTACTTTTCAACACTTTTCATAAGCCGATGAAGACCTTGGATATGATCTTCAGTTTCTTCAACAAATTTTCTTTTACAATCTTTATCGATTCAAAACGCTTTCCATGAAGTGGTAATTCGAGTTTTGAAAATAGGAAAAAATCACAAGGGACCAAGTCTAGCATATACGGTTCTTGAGGAATGATATTTGTTGAATAAGAATAGAATCGTGACCGATATGTGAAAACATAACAATTAATTAACTATGCGCTAAGCGGTCAAAGCTAGGTCTTCATGCTAATGTTTCTTATGTGGAATTGTATACATATCTCAAGTTTAACTGCGCGCCGAATAAATTTCCGGTCTTAAAACACAGTCCTAAGATAAATAAGGATAGTAATATCACAATATTAAATTGACAATCATTGGACACAAATCTAATTCGAAAAATAATATTAGAATAATATAAATATTAGAATGACGAATTAATATAAGGAAAGAAATGGTCAAAAACGAGCAATTAAACAAGATGTTAAGTTAAAAATTTATTATTTATTATCTAAAAAATAAAATAAAATAAATAAAATAAAAAATAAATAAAATAAATGTATAAATAAATAAAATAAATAAAATGAAATAATGATTTTCTACTCAATCTTCATCAGCATTTAAGGACAAAGTATAATCAATTAAAGTGTTAACAATGTTAAAAACGGTGATAATTTTTTTATAATAACTTTTCATAATAACGAATTAAATCGTCAAATTTCAATAATATAATTGTTATTAGCAAAAAATCTTATTGTGAAAAATAAAACCATCAGTCAGGAGCTTGGAATTGTCCTGCGTTATAATTTTAAATTTTGTTTTTATGCAGAATCACGATATTAATGATATTATTTCATTCGTGATATATTAGCATACAGTTTCTATATTCCATATATGTGACAATCCGTGAAAACTACAACTTTACATTCATTCACATCAAGAAAAAATAAATTGTAACTATACAGGTTCCATTCTTTTTCGCAACATCTATTGGACAGAATGGACTATCACAGGTCTATCTATTGATATTCAATATTTATCACGAAGTAGTTCCAGTATGATCATAGAAGTCAAGCAAGATGAGAAAAGGTATAATAATTGGGTGATCATTTGATAGAAATGATAACACTGTAAAATTCTATTTAATAAAGCTTTTTTAATATTTATCGTGATATTTACGATATTTTTAGGATAAATTTTTATGATTTGTTGAATGTAAGAACACAAAAATATTTATGAAATAATTTTATAAATATAAAATATTTAAACAAATCTTACAAATGTGACGATACGTCACGAATCGTCATGTATATAGCAATCTTGTACATAATGTATATAATTAGCGTCAGTTTAAGTATAGAACATTGTAAAAAGCGCGAAATTCCGCACCGCGCCCGCACCTCGCACGCACCGCGCCACGCGTTTCACCGTTCGTTAGCGAAGGCCGCCACTCCGAAGCCGGGCCACGAAGTGATGATAAAGTAATAAAACAGCTCGGCGCGAGACGATCAGGACCAGACCCGTCCCGACCGACGAGTAGCACAGGTGTTCTCGGCTACAGTCTCCTGATGATCCTCTTTCTGAATCCGAAAGAGCACGGGTGTTCTCGGCTCTTCTTTCCGAATCCGGAAGGCTCGGGTGTTCTCGGCCTCCACTCCTGTCAAGAACTCGGACGTTCTCGGCTCTATCTCCGCAATCCGGAAGACTCGGATGTTCTCGGCCTCCACTCCTGTCAAGAACTCGGGCATTCTCGGCTCCATTTCTGTAATCCGTTCTCGGCCTTTGCCTGTATTCAGAGCTCGGGTGTTCTCAGCTCTGCCTCCGCACTCAGCACACGATCACCGTTCGAAAACCGCGCATCCCGACGCACGCTCGAACCATCGCGCCGACCAATCAACGCGTCCCGCAAGGCCCACCGCGAGCCACCGACCAACGAGCCCACGCCGTCATCACAATTCAAAAAGTTGTTCGTTATCATAAAAACAAATATAATAGCGACAAGAAGACTATTTAATCCCATTGACTCCGTAACTATTTCAATATTGATATTTAAAATTAATTAGTAATTGACATGTAATCGAAAATTCTTTTATGTATATTTGTGTCAATGCTATAATCATATAAAAATTATATCTCGGTCAACGGAAAATTATATTAGAATTATGACATATTCATGTAATGGAAGCATAACATTTGAGTTAATTGTTATGATTTTTGCATTTTGAAACGAAGATTCAATGGCGGGTAGTATATATGATATATATTATAAACAAGGTAACAAAGGCAAATACCTTGTTTGTATAAATGCCAAATTATAGCGGTAGTCAATGTTTACCCAACTCTGTACAATAAAAATGTTCCGTTGACTGCTTACAATAAAGACATTCCGTTGACTGCTGACAATAAAGACGAGATATCTGATACAATTATTGAATTATTATGTTTCTATCTGCATCAGAGCGACAACAAGAGAATAAAGAGCTCGGTTTGTGAATTTTTGTTAAACCGTATATTCTTGGTAGGCTAGCATTAGACGTGTGTAGAAAAGAATGAATAGAAAATATTTGAGATGTAACCAACGTTTCAACATCTCTTTGAAACCGTTAAATAAATTGTTAATAACATTACGCTTTAATAATGTATAAGTATTAGAGTCCAAATTTGTTTTCCATTTTCAAAATGTAATCCTTTCTATCAAAAGCAACCATAGTATTATCCTGCTCTAGTAAACAATATGTCTTATTAATGAAAACCTAATAAAGGTAAAAAAACAAACATGTACAAATACATAAAAGATATCCCATTTGTATGCAAAAACGTGTAAAAATATTTACCTTTAAAAAATAATCTAAAAATATCATTTTACGAAACTAAATATGAAATCATGATCAGTGAGCCAAATACATAGAAACAATTCAATTAGTGAGGATTTGTATATATTAAATAATATTTGTCATAAAATCAATCTTATTTGTAAAAATATAGATTTTCTCCATAGATAAAAAAATTTAAGTATAAAATAAATTTTTCAAAAAACTTAACGTTGCTAAAAATCCTGGTGCTGCCAAATTTTTTTAATTAAAAATTTATTTTATATTTAAATTTGTTTTAATCAAATTTTTTTATGTATAAAGAAAATCTATAATATTTTTACAAATGTAAGATTGATATTTTTTAAAGTTAAATATTTTTGGACATTTTTGCATATACATGGGGATTTTTTTTTATGTACTTGAC
The DNA here is from genome assembly GCA_037157785.1 of Cephalotes varians. Classification (NCBI taxonomy): domain Eukaryota; kingdom Metazoa; phylum Arthropoda; class Insecta; order Hymenoptera; family Formicidae; genus Cephalotes; species Cephalotes varians. The sequence goes on from JANQDE010001296.1 coordinate 18,136, forward strand.
ATATTTTTTTTTAGTAAGATTTTTTTTAGTGGGATATCACTGTTTTTTGTAAAAATTTATTTCTTTTTTAAAAAAAATATATACAAATAAATATTTTTTAACTTTTTGTTATGTGCATCATACACTCTGAATTGTGCAGCAAAATCACCTAAATTGATTTCTTGACTTTAAAACTAAGAATTAATCATATTCAATTGCTACTAAATGTTTTATTCTGCTGAACGTATCCAATAAAGAATAAAGAATCATCTTTAAAATAATATAGCAAATAAAAAACAATGCTTTCTTACTATATTAGAATTACTAATCTATATAAAATAATTACGAATTCAGCGAAATTAGCTAATCGATATCATCTGATTGTTAAATCAAATTATAAACAATTGGAGCGTGTTAGAAATAAAAAAACTATCTTGCTTGGTGTTAGAAATAAAGCGATAGTCTCATCTGATTTATAACTGTTAATTAACAAATTCAGCAGAAGTATCTAGTCGATATCATTATCTGATTGTTAAGTATCGAGCTATAAATAATTGAAATATATTAAAAACAAAGTGACCATCTTGCTTGTTTCATAACTATTAATTAACAAATCCAGCTAAAATAGCTAATCGATATCATTTGTCATGAGTACTTCTCACGACAAAGCAGTCAGCCCGGAAACGCGCCATGAAACGATCAAATTTCCGCTTATCRTGGTYGCTCGACGGCACRAGCCACCGYGATAAGACRACACCCGCCTGAAGGTCGCAATCACCTCCTCTCCGGAAGTGATTGCGACTTGCTGACCATGCCGGTGCTGATCGGTAGAACCGACATGGTAACAGATCGTCGAAACGCGGTATATATACGATGCGCGGCGAGACAGTATATATACTCGTTCGGTACGTCTACGCGAAAGGTGTGATATCGCGCAATAAAGTGTACGCAAGTGTTACGAAATAAAGTGAAGATTTATTGATAAAAAGAATTGGTTCTCTACGACCCACCAATCCCAATCCTAGACCGCTCCGGCGGCATAACAACTGGAGTGGGATTGAGATTGGATGGGTCTTGAAGACGCCGATCTTGAAATCTGCAAGAAATAAGAGTGGATCAGCACGAGGCAACGTAGCAGCCAAGGAGCAAAGCGAAAGCCCGATCCAGAGCGAGGAAGCACCCGGTAGAGTTGCYAGAGAGCAGATAGCAGCGCAACCTGAGACGACGCTGACCTACCGCACGACAACCCGTCAACTCCAAGCAGAGAAACTACGAGACTACAGCGATGCGTTTTGCGCCGTTAATGTAAGTCCGTAAAAATCTACACCGTAAACTTGCGAGSGATGTATTTAGMATAAGCTATTGCGTAAAAACGAATGTCTAGCAAAAAACACACGCGAGACGATCAGTCCCCAAATTCAATACCGCGAGAACCGACCGAACTAACTTCGATACAAATTGCGAGTAGAGCGCTCGCTACTATACGCGATAACGTACGCAGACTCCTTAGCAACGAGAGTTCAAGCAACGAAAGTCCGACAAGCGTGCCAGCAAACGTAGACACCGTACGCGAGTATCCTTACAACGCGAGCGATTACAGTCTTATCGCATTAAATAACACMATGGCACACACTCCGGAACGCGCAACTGAAAACCCCGTGTACAACGAAATAGACGCAGAAATACTGCGTCTAAGAAATTCGCTGCCCAGACACGACGAAGCAGGACCGTCAAGAAGAGTCACCTACGGAGATCAGCGCGAAAACATTCTAATACGCGAATTATTACAAGAGATCCGCGAACTGCGATTACAGCTAGTAGGACC
>JANQDE010000014.1:0-33532 GCA_037157785.1 Cephalotes varians
TTAGAATAAAATATCAAATCTTTTATATATTGTATAAATGATATACATGTTATTAGGGTTTATTATTAGATTATTTGAATTCAATACATATTACTTAAATTGAATAGGGTAAAGCAATTTTAAGAAATTATAACTTAGCACTAATTATTATTATATAGAACGTTCGAGCTGGTTGCTAGACTGTCAAAACTTTTTGCAATATTGTTCATCATGCTTGAGTTTCCTACATAATTATTTTGATGATTCAAACAAAATTATGTTCAGATCTATATCTAAATATAAATTAAATTTCAGCAAAATCATTCTTTCCGTATAGATTTATTGAACGAAAATTATATCGCATTTTAATTTCTTAACTACGTTGGGAGCTATAATCCATAATTTAGCTTATAATTAGAAACTTACAATTAGCATTATTTTATTTCGTATTCGTTGAAATTACTGTCGTAAACATAATTCGACTTATGCGACTTTAAAGCACGCTAATCATCCAGATAATTTTTTACTAGAACGAAAGGAAAAAATCGTTGAAAAATTTTTCTGGCGTATCGTGTTTTGCTTTCTCATAATTTTTCCGGTTACCCTTAATGGCAATATATGGCGCCTGTGAAAATTCGCCTGATACCATCCCGGTCATTTTTCCAGGCGCTTCCCCATCGCGAAGCGAAATCGAATATCGGTCGAAAGTTATCTTCGGGAAAGGGGAAAAATACAATTTGAATGCAGCGTGAAGCGGCGAGTCCAAACTCCCATACGCGAAATGCTCGTTCGTCGACCTCGTTGCGCTTCGGAATCATTCTGCGCCAGCCCCTTTTGCACTCCCTCCTCGTATCTCCCCTTCATCGCGTGGTACCCTAGCTGCACAGCACAGCACATGCATACGAAATATATAAAACGACCCGCGCCAGTGTCAAAATATGGCGTCGTATATTCGAGGGTCGTACGAGGGCGAGAAAGAAGAGCGCCGCGATTGGTTCGCCTTCGCGAGGGTCTTGGATGCGCCCTCCTGTTTCACCACAACGACACGACATTGATGTTGCGACTTTACGCTCCTTCCGATCGCAAAATGATCAAACTGTGTGCACATAACTGTGATAGTTAAAATGGAAAACAAGTCGAAAGCATAGCCTGCGGCCATTTTCCCATTTCCTACTTTCTAAGAAACGTCGGAGGAACGATGGATATTCTCAAGCAGCACAATATTCCGAGCGAATTGGTTACGCGACGAAGTAGATAAATCAGAAGGAATAAATTCGAATAAAATTTTGAAACAAAACTAAGAGTTATAAAGAGTGGCGATTGGATTAAATATCAAAGCGTAAATAAAAATTGAGAATTTTCAACAAATTAAAATTAAAAAGAGAAACGTGAATTGTAGAACTTCGCAAAAATTCGCAATTTCTGATATACTTTACGTATTTATTTAACTGTGCAAGCGGTTTTTATAATTGCAATACTATAGCGCAACAACCGCGCTTCAATTTGCCACTTCAAGCAATTTCCGGATTAAAACCCGTAACACGGAAGTAGCCCTACCATCCGATGACTAACGCTTGTTTTTACTTTGTTCATGACGTAATGGTAACAAAAAATCACCGGTATCGATCGACAGTTTCAATAAACCCGGCAAACATCTCCGGAAGCCGAGGCTACGCCGCTCTCGGCGCGATTCGGCCACGTTACTGCAGCACGTAACCGGTTAGCGTCCGTCGGGCCGAGTAATGGCCAGACATTTTCTCCACTCGGGCCGGCCGTTTCGGCAACGCCCGAGTATAAATGGAGTTGTCGATATTATTCGCGGCGCCGGACGAGGTATTGTTCGCGAGTTACGTGCGGCCGAGCGTCACAGGCGGAACTAGGCTTGCAGCAGGAAACGGAAACCAGAGGTACCGAGCCCCCCGCCTTCGTCTGTTCCCTGGCTTCTACCCATCGAGGTGGTGGAAATGTTTGCGATATTAACACTTTAAACCCGGGAAATGCGACACAATTGCGTAGTGCAGAAACGACCACGATACGCCGATTTGAATGCCGAGAGAAACGAATTGTCGATTCATGAAGCGCTCAAGAGGCAAGCGCGTAATTTTCCTTCAGCGTGAAGCAAGTTTTTACGAGGATTTTTTGTTGCCATCGACGAAAACTTCTCAGACGATACCTGGAAGTTCCCATAGTGACGAGACGGATTTCTAGTTAAGGAGAGGTTTTACCTGATATGCCGAGGAACACGACAGATTGCTCGGGTCGCACTGTGGTACCTTGATGACAACAGGGATCTCACTGTAATCGTATGAAAGCTATCTGACCACAAAAAAGATGATTTCTTTTCATCAAAAATTTTTTTGATCATTTAAAACAATTTCCAATCTTTCTTGGGTTGCAACACGTTGTGTTGCAATATAAAATATTACGAGTTTGTTGTTTTGTTTTTACGGTAACTTTTTTAAATAGAAATATATATGCGAATAGTTTAAATTATGTTTGAATTATATAAAATTCTATATTAAAAACATAAGATAGTAATCGTTACAAATTGATAAAATACATCGTTACAATATTCGATGAATTATTTGAGAAGGGAAAGTTGAGAAAAATTCTGTCGAAGCTAATAAGCGATAGAAAAAAAGAGGGTCCGTTGTCATAATCATGTCGAGATTGTACGGAACATTTTAGAATTGGTGTTTTCATCGGCGAACAATGGTGAACCAAATTCTTCGGGACAACTGCCATGATCGGCAGAATTTTTCAGTGGAAAACGCGATTTCGTCGTGATTGGCTACTTCGTCCGTAGGACGAGTTTGAGGGGATGGGAAGAAAGGAGGTGAGCGATCTGCCCCACGGAGCTAGCTGAGATTACTGTCGAACATGTCGACCGGTTTGGACGTGGAGAAATTGTCCCTGGAAGATTCTGACGTTTCATTTTCAGAGCTGGCAATGCGCTGCCAGAGCGACCATTTGTATTCCCCTGGTCACCCGACATTGTTTCGATAGAATTTCTTATTATTGCAGCAAGCAGTATAAATCGATTAATGGCGCATTTTCTTTGTACTTCTATATTTCTTCTATATTTCTTGCAAACAGGTTTCGAATGATACATCTTTCTCGTTTAATGGCACAAAAGTAGAAAATGACATATGTATTATTTCGGCAAATTTAAATCTCGGTATTATGACGATATATTTCATATGAATGAAAATGTAAGTAAAAGAACATTTCTTTCTGATGTCAATTAGAAAGTAAAATGATATCAGTTTTTATTACTAGAATAAAAATTTAAAAAAAAATATTCTGAAAGCAAATGAAAAGTTATATATCTATCATAAATGAATAACGCTATTAAATATCATTTTCAATTTAGCAACAATAGTCACTGTGCTACTGTTACAATTATTGATCTGTTCAAAATGTACATAATTAAATATAGAGCAGAAATATTATCAATATAAATTTGATATTGCAGATAATAACGAATAACTACTTGTGCCATTAATAATTTAATCCGTCTGCCAGTAAATTCGCGTTAAATGCATCGTGTGAATGCATAAAATGAACATAGCGCCATGTATTTATGCAGGAGTCAATTATTTGATCGTATGAAATATTAATATTACTTTGATATATCGCTAATACCCGACGTCCGTCAATGTTAGTGGATTATTGCAGTCAAATTAATTCCTGCTCGAGATTATTCGCAAGAATCGAACATTTTCTTTTCGCTCCCGATGGGATTCAAATTATCTATGCAGCTTTCACTTTGACAATAATGCTAATTAATCTCCCAGACCGAAATCATCCTGTCGTGTAATTAATACGCGCTCTTGTATCCACAGTGCATCCGTCATGTCGGAACATTATAGGTACGTATAGTTACAGATCCCAGAGTAGTGCGGCGGACAGATATTGCGTAACGCGTCGAGAAAAAAAAAGGCAGCCTGCTGACGAGGGTGCAAATGACAGAAACGCGGGAACGAAGAACAGGACGAAACGGGCTGCCGTCGCGAATACAATAATTTGGCGGAACAATGCCGTTAGAACCGGTAGGCGAGAAAGAGGGAGAAAGGTCACCGCTATTATTACTGATCCCGACCGGTATCGCCAAATGAAAATCTCCACTCGATTTCCCGAACTAAACGAGGAGAAAGACAAAACATAATAAATTGCGCGAGGCCGATCGACCGGGTCGGGAAGAAGAGCGACCGACGACGACAGTTTCGAGACATTCGAGCAGATAACGCTTCAATAAACGTGTTTACTTGTTGTCGGACCATCTGACGACAGTGAATCGAATGGCAAACTTTCCTGAAGTCTTTTCATTCGCATCCAACGCACGAATCTCTCCGATCGATCAACGTCGCATAATGAGCCGACCCATTTGCCTTTGTAGAACCGATCGATTAGATAAACTGATGAGGAATTGATTAGGATTTATGTTTAATAAGTACACAATCTTGCTACTCGTGATAAGCACAAGATACATTTGATACATGATAAATTGCATTTTGTCATAAATATTTCGCGTATATGTATTCGTAAGTATCCCACGTATCTTTTGATGATCTTTTTTCACGTGCTCTCTAATGCAACGCGAATTAAAATAAAAATTTATTATCACTCCAATTTATTCCTGGTATAACATTTTCTAAGAGCATTAGGAAGCTTTATTATAATGCGTACCTAATAATAACGCAAATCCAAATTTATTTATCAGAAACAAACGATAGGACGAATTGAACATTATAGCGCAAAAGTATATAGTAATGAAATTATAGTTGCGATAGTAAGTAAAACAACAGAATGAACTATCAGGCATGCAAAGTTGAATGATGTTTCAAAGCAGTATAACGCAGGATAGAAAATTAAATTATTTTGCAACTCGTTACAGTAATTGTGTATGTGTGGGCAGTACCATGTTATAATTATCATTCTACGAACTTCAATAAACATGTAAAATATGTAATTAAATAAATACATATATATAACCGCAATTACGTTTTAATTTCATTGGATTCCGTCGCTATGCAAGAATCCATGCTCCGGGTGTCATGCAGGGGGAGGAAGCTAAAATTACATCGCACAATGTTCGAGCGTGCGAATGGAAAAGCTCCGAAGCCAATGTAATTTGCGCACCAGGTTCTATGCAAGTGTCACCGGCAGGCGGGAAATGCTTTTCTCAAAGTCGTGCCAAGTTCTAGCCGCGTCACTTTGCGTAAAACCGGCGCTCGGGCGCGGTTACTTCGCCGCGACTTCTTTCAAGTCCGTCGCGATACTTCATCTTCCTTTCCAGCGACGGATTCCGAGGACAAAATAGTTTTCCAGAGAAAATTTTTTCTTTCTCTGTCTTTCCCATGCGTTCTCTCTCTCTCTCTCTCTCTCTCTCTCTCGCGCGCGCGCCCGTTCTCTCTTCTTCTGCTACATCGAGAATGTTGTAATTTCGGTCCTAATGACTCCGTTCGAGATTGTATCCGGAAGCGAGCGATAACATAATAACGCCCGGCCACCGATAACCGGTTGCGATTATGTCCGAGTAAGTCCGTTTCCGTGCGGAATATATAAGCAGACAGCAGATAAAATCAGTTTGTAGTCCAGAGCGCGGAAGCGTCGGTTGATTCATGGAAGCGTATTTTTCGGTGCGTCCCGATGTCGGTCGTAGCAATTGCGATGGCCACCATGTAATAGAGTAATAGAGTTCTGAAATCAATGGGCTGTATAACGAGTGCCCTGGGACCCGTGACTGTAGCCAACATCGGGCATGTGCATGCGCACGTATAACTGCCCCGGCTTTTCTAATCAACGCCAGCCGCACCGGCTACACCGTGTCACAATGCACCACAAGAAATAAAGCGACGACCCACGTGAGATAATGCGAGTGAACAATACGCGCGAAGGTACAGCCGGCTGCGAATGACAGGTGCGCTAATTGTCGCGCCTACCCTACCAATCTGGATTTGATCACAATAACGCTTTGATGTTCTCGCCATTTATATCTTCTCATCGCCATATCTCAAATCATTTAAGTGCAGTCATTATAGCATCGGGAAAAGTTATGTTTCAAACAAGGCGGGCATATGTCCGCGTATTATATTTATATTTTAGGCTATTTCTAGTTAAGTGACGACTTCAAGTTATTTTCTGTTTGCATTCCGTGCTCAAGGCACATATTTCTATCTCAAAACATAATAGCAATCTCAAAGGGCATGATGTACTTTTAAACGTCTGACAAACATACTGGTCGTCAGACACAAAGCTAGGAGTCCATGACTAAAACGTACCGCACGTTCACGATCATGTTCAGCGAATATGATGAGGTAGTGTATTTGACACCTCCAACTTGTTCATCTCTATCATGATGATCGTGCCTCAGGCTGAGGAGACAAGCGAGCAAACAACATATATAGACATGTGTTTAACATGTGTATTAAGCAACGGACGGGATACGTCGGTTATTAGGCAGAGCCTTGCGATAGGGAAGCAATCATGATTCAATCTTATGTAATAAAGATATTTCGGATCGAACAAATCTGTGGTAAACAACACAGGGGTAACATGAGTTTTATATATATATATATAAAAGTAAAGAATTCACATTTACAAATTCTATAAAAAAAGGAATAAGTATTTTGAAAATTATAGCGTCTAGAAAAATATTTGGAGAAAGCTCTTAATATTTTGATATAATGTAAAGTAAAATCATATCCACATTTATAAATTAATAACTTTCTGATACAAACAAGTTATCTGTTTGTCAAAAGATTTTTTATATGTTTGTTAAAAAGATTTTTCCGAGATTCCGCTATTAAGACATTATCGGACGTGATCAAATATTTTGAGAATATCACGTTCACGATGCATATGATTCTATGTATATTAATTCGGTTTTGAAATTAAACATCCGGAAGCTAGTTTCAGTATTTGCTTAACCTTTGCATATGCAGAGATACGCGCGCCGCGAGTGTACCAGATGCATAAAGTGCTCGGTGAAGCGTTGGCATAACCGCATGTATCGCACTAAGAGCTGCGAAAGCGCTATTTTTCACATTACATGGCGGAAAAGGATGCCCATACCGTGGACATAAATTTCACTTAACACTTTTATAACGACGCAATACACCGACAATTCATTCTGACCCAGTTTGTAGATCAGCCGCAGGAATGGAAGTTCGATGTCATCCCTTTAACTGGATATAGAAAATCGAAACTGCATAATCTGACGAATTCAGTCCAACCACTCGATAGTAACCACATAGGCTTATCTGGTATCTGTTGTTTCAACAATGTCGGCCTTTGATTGGCCAGCGATCTTTTCTCGATATAAAAAAATCGTGCTACTTTTATTATGCGGGTATTGCAAAAGCATTGATGTTTAATTTGTAAATTCCGTTAGGAAAAATATGATAAGTCGATGTTAAAAAAAATATTTGTGTAACATCAATTCTTAAATTACAAATCTGTTAAATTGTATTATATTTGAAATTAAATAAAGAAATTTTCTCATCTATTTTTCTATCTCTGAAGTTTAATTGAAAGGTTAATTTCTAATTATATATAACGTGCACTTGCCTATTTTGGGCCCCTTGAATTGAAACAAAAATGTTATTTAACTTTTCTGTAGATAATCTAATAACTTAATCGAGGTTTCTTATGTATCCTAGATAGCATAATAGAATCATTATAAGCATAACACTCTCCGGTTGCATCAGTTTTTATAAATAATATTCTTACAATAATATTCTTTAATTTCTTGCACTTCTACATCACTATGCTCTATTGAAATACAAATATGATATTGTGTTCAATTCATGTGCCTTGATTGAATTCTTGCTTTGATAAGCGGAGGATTTTCAATAACAATATTATAAGTAACACCAAGAATAAAAAAAAAGATTAATTAGTACATTTTTTTCAATGTTTCAATGAGTGTATTTCTAAATAAACGACTCAGAATATTGTGTCTATGGACATTTTGATCTACAGTCAACGATAATCTTTCATTTAAGTTTCGTTATTAGCTGCAAAGAGCCCAAAATCCATATAAAAATGAACAAGATATCGTTATATTTATCGATAGTGAAACAGTGACTACAAATATATAAGCGAAAAATTAGTCATTAAGATTTTTATGTAACAATTACGTACTATTCTGTACATCATTAAACAATAGAGCAATTGGATGAAATGCAATTCGATCTATATAACATGAGCTTGGGTGCATACAGCAAGAGGTAAGCGAGGTTGCGGATTATTGGTCACGTAATGTCAAGTGCACCTTGGGTTTATCGTAAGCAGCATTTGACTCGAGTACATCGATCGATATCGAGAAACATCGGCCAACCTCGAACTGCCCGAGGTTAGTGGGCACTCTGGTCAGTGGCATGGAAAACGGTCTAATTATGGATGACGCCTTTGATTGAGCTCGCGTATTTAGTTAAATGACAATAAAGGAGAAATGGTTCGCTAAGGATTATCGTTAAAGATCGCTATCGCATGTTGCATCAATCGCTGCTCAGCGCGCGATTGCAAATGACAAACGCGTGATCCCAAAACGCAATTATTTCAACAATGGAATATTTCTGCTGTCATTAATCTGGGAATAATAATCTTTGCCGGATTTTGATAAGCACTCGTTATGTTAGGATTATAGTCATTAGGAGAGTTACGTTGGCAATCCGAGTTAACTAACAGCTTGCGACCCGCTCTCTTCGTACAAATTATAGCGCATTAGCTCTAACATATAAGCTCTATAAAAAAATAAAGTGGAAAGATTGAACCCAAATATATGTATTATATATAATACTGATCAACGTTGTCAAATTTAAATTATTTGTTTGTGCATAAAAAATCAGTTTAACTGTTGATACAACAAATTTTTATTATGCTTATGGATTATAAAGTGATTGTATGCGCGCTTCCGTTTTACTTTTAGCGAGACATGTCTTTAACATAAAAATGAAAATATGCGTTTCGCAAGGCGGATTATTGTCAGTGAGAAATGGCAGGATGATAAAATGCGCAGATAGAAAGGATGGAAAACTCGAACAGAATTTTAAAGCCACACGTTTTCGATAAAAGCCAGGTCGCATCGCTGATGCAACTGCAAGAAACAGTAGCTCGCAGATTGCAACTCGAGCAAAAAAAGAAGGAAAAAAATTCGAAGAAACTCGGTTTCACCGACAAGAGCAGGCAATGCTCTCATGAAAAACACACTGCGGACGTTCCCTCTACCTTGAGTGATTCCACCGGGACCACTTGTATGTTCTTCCCTTCGTCAGATAAGCAGACGTTTTGGTCCGACTACAATATAAACAGGTTGTGAACGAATTACCTTGCACGCCTACCATGTAGCGAGCGATGCGTATTTTCATCATAAAACACGTACGTGTTCTACTCACATGCCACGTTTATGATATGCGACGAGAATTAGATTTCTCTTCAAACGTACACAATGTGTTAGTTTTAGATCTGCAGAATATTTTAATGTATTTGATTGTTTTGCCGTTTGATTTTTACATTTATTAAATTTAATGCCTTTAATCATTTTCTCTTGCTATAATATCCTAGTACTTTATAATTTATCCTGTTCCTTCAAAAAATTGTTTAAAATCAGGATTACTCGAATGCGATATAATCATGATACGATCAGATTTTACTGAATGTATATCGATCTAAATTTGTTATGACAATACATGCACAAGTTATTATAATATAACACTATCAAATGAATATTACAGTTTCAAAGACGTTTTAAAATAATTTCTCTTAAAATAAGAAAATTAATGTATAAGTTTTATTTAAAAAATTAAAGAGAAGTGCAACATATATACTTGTGTGTGTGTGTGTGTGTGTGTGTAGAATAATTATTTAAAATTAAAAAAATTTCTACAGAAATATATATACATATGCATATTAATTACATATGCGACTGACATTTAAGTTTCTTAAAGCGATGTGCACGTGACGTCAATAAAGGACGATGGAGTAGCAATTTTAAGATAAAAGATATTGCGTAACTACGAGAAAGACTCTTTTAACTAGTCGAAAAGGTAGCCTTTCAAATATAAGATCTTTAAGACGCATAGCAAGGTGGTAAGGATGCACTACAACTGCCAACGTCCTTCGCAAAGGAACCATTCGCAAGTGGAAACAGCATCTTTTGCCCTTTCCTAAGGTAACGCAACGTTTTAACATGGCTTGACGTCTTGAAAAGCGTCTCGATAAAGAAGAAAACGTGACGTTTCTATTGGCTCCTCTTTCACCTTCATGAAATAGATCGAAGAGTCCGAATCGTCTTGCGAAAGGTGAACGAAGAGAAATACCTACGTCCACATTTTTCACTTACAACATTTGTCTCTCTATGAAAGCAAGATTTGGCATTTTTCTTGAATACTATCGATATATTCCAAGTTAGCATTAAAAGATCTATTATAATCTGCACAATTCGCGCAATTTATTGTAAAATTTATTATAAACCATTATTAAAATGAATATTCTGAATATAAATGTACAGTAACAACATATTTCTTTTTATATTATTAAAAACGTGATAGAATGCAATAATAAAGAAACAAAAAAATAATGTGCATCTTAATAATTTTTAATGATCTCCACATCATGTAATGTCACTGCTTTCCATTTTTCAAATGGATCTAATATTTATCATCTTGATGTGACATCATCCAAGTATATAATAAATAATCAAAAGACATGCAAGTCAAAGCGTCAGGAGATCTTTCTCTGGAATATTAAATTTATTTTGTACGCTGCTCGTGTATCGTCTTGAAAACTGCATTTAATATTTATATTAAAACACTCAGTGTACTCCGTCTTGTACCCATTCCTCAACTTTGAATTTCCGCGTATCTCGCTCGTCGGCAATAACAAAGCAGGCAGATGGTGCACACGGTTCCCTGATCGATTCTGAGATTCGCTCGCACGACAGGATACGACGCTTAAATGCACGATCTTTGTACACTTGGATACTTTTTCGGATCACGACTGCAGCGCGCAATCGGGACGCAAGCAGCGGTCGACGCAAAAAAAGAGTTCAATATCCCACAATGATGTATCCGGATCGATCCCTCCGCACGCCCGTTGACCGGCCAACGGAAGTCGTCGGGGTCTCGTCGGATTTCCCTCGTATATGTCGATAGCGCGCCGGTTTGTCGCCCGCATCGAAAAAGTATGGCCGGAAGTCGAAAATCACGATTTTCGTGTCCGCCTGCCGCCGCCGTCGTCGACATTTGTCCGCGCGCTCGTCGTGTCGCTGGCCGAGCTAGCTTTTGTTCCGCCGACAATGAAGCGCAAAACCGATTGGACGAACGCTGGCAATCGCACCGTCGCGCCGATCGATAGCAATCAGCGTAGTTCGAATCAGAGAATCCGAATCGTAATGGCCACGCGCGGAGGGTCGTGGAGTCGCTGAAATTGAGTCTTCCCGAGCGACGATGTTTTTCCCTGCGATAATCACTCGCATGATTTTGCGAGGCTATCCAGCTAATTCGAGTCAATCAAGACGGAAATCTTAATGACACATGCTATGTGTCGTATTAAAACTGTCACTGTTAGCGACATCAAAAACACAGAACACAAAAGATTAAGAGTTATATATCGTAATTGGTTCTTAGCTTTTGATCCTTTTCGGCTGATGTATTGTAATTAGAGAAAAGACAAGGTTTGGGATTTTACTTGGAATGACAAACATGTGCGAAGATTCTTAATGAAGACTTAGAGTATATATACTTCGAAATCTTTAAGACGTATAGACAAATTACGCGAAAAAAGATTGACATTGTTAAGCATATTATAGAACAGAGATACATCAAATAATTATATAGATGTATAATACACACGCACATATATATATATATATATATATATATATATATATATATGTATATATAAATAAAAGGTGACTAATGGAGTCTATCAACTGCTCGCGGCATCAAAATATGATCGTAATTTACGATAAGATAGGAAGTTCTGGCGGTGGCAATTCAGCAATTAAATTCTCATCCGAAGTACGATCCGGAATCATCATCAAGCCGACGAACTTTCCCGGTCACTGGAGACAATGAAAGTGAATTTTGATAAGTTCCAAACTTCCCAGAAACTATCGTTCAGCACCAAGCTTATTAAGAGGAAGAGGGTTGAAACTTGCTGGTGATCTCTTGTTGTTTACTTGTGGTGTGCGACCATTTTATTTCGCAGGCTCTTTTCTCAGCTTAATGAAAGAGATGTGATGTTTGCGATGCAGAAACGGCAGAACTTTGCTGCCGCGACGCTTTCAGAAAGATTCATATCCCAAAAAATATAGTCCCGTGTTTTTCCAGAGAAAGAGAGAAAGAGAGAGAGAGAAAGATTAACATGTCACAAGTCCGAAACATGTACTTGCTAAGCCGAGCAATCTCATCCGAGATAAAAGTATTAAAAATGAGACCAGATTTCAAAAATTTGCGGGATTTTATGATGGATGCGTCAAATGATGTTTCGTCCTCTTTGTAAAAATTTTTATTCGGGTTTACGCATTTGACAAATTTAGCAAATTCAATGCAGTTACATTAACTTTGACTGCTAAGCTGACTTTGGCACTTTGGAGATATAAAATCGAGAAGTGCGCGGTTGTTTATATAATATGCCGTCAAATTATAAAATAAATTATACCAAAAAAATAAATGTAAATGTAAATAAATAAATATAAAAAAATATATTATATATTATTTACATTATTATATATTTAATAATACTTATAAATCGAAGTAACAAATTTTCGGAACAATTATAAGTAAAAAAATATACAATTTCGTTTTCAATAAATCTAGTTACAATTAAGTAAAATGTTATATTATTTGTAACATTTTTTTATTTTTTATATCTTAATATAATTTATATTGTTTTTTTAAATACTTAGTTATTTTAAAATACTTAAGTACTTTAAATACTAGTAATAATGCTTAATCGAGTATAAATAAAACTGTTATTCAAGGATGACGGAGCGCTTATGGAAATTTACTTCAAATATAGATGACATGATAGTCTTAAAGTATTAAAAATCTTAGACTTCGTATCTTTCGTTTTATCTATTTACTATACTCCATTCTGTATTCCTAAGAACAAATTTAGAATAATTTGCATTAATTGTCAAGATATTCGAATACTGCTTGCCCTTTTGCGAACGACTTATTCATACTTTCGTAAAATCTTTGGCAACTTTTCGTCGTGTATAGTGCTGGAAGCAATAAATGCGTTGCGGTTCGAGATAATCTCGAAACTTGGTAGCGAAGCGGAGTATACCGCTTTTTTTTTATTCCTAGTAAGAATAGAGTCCGAAAGAAATGCCTTTTTCTCCTTCAGAGGCGATCCTATCAGAAGCTCGTGCACGCGTCACGTAGAGGAAATAAAGCGGACGAGGATCGGTAATAAAAACGGTCCTTAAGGGACTGTTCCTGCCAAATAAATACATCTATCGCGTCACACGCTGACAGCTCATTGAACAGACTCTACCCTCTTATTTGACCTCGCAAGATGCGCAAATAGTCGGGCGGAGATATCTGATGAGCTTTGTCACGATTACTTCTGAAGTGCTTTCGGTCGGCGTTTATTGAGCTTTAATTTATTATCGTCCTGGATTCGATAAATGTTGATTTTACGCTCTACGATGATTTAGGATAGCAAACTTGAAATAATTTGCACTTTAATCCATCGTATTTAATATGGAATAAAGGCAGAAGCATGAATGAACGATTAATTAACTTCTAATCCCAATTAATGATGTTTTGATCTGACAGAAAATGAGAAATATTACACGCTAACAATCATAGGAAAAGTGTAAAATCATAGAAATCTTCTCAGCAGATTCTAACAGTAATCAATTATTTATAATATTTTTATATATACATTTTGTACATTTTGTACATATTGCAAAAATATAGTAAAATTTTAATTTAAAATTACGAATATGATTCTTGCTATTTTTCCTCGATTCTTATTTTTCTGTGTTATTCGTAAAACAGAAGAGTATTCACATAATTTTTTTTGTTAAAATTTACTCATTATATTTGATATTATATCAGTAACCTTTATATTTTTTTTTAGTTTATCTTTTGAAACATAATTTTCGAGATTTGAGCGTGTATTTGTCAGAAGTAAACTAACTACGACTGACGAACAAATTGGCGTTGGCCGTTATTGGGAAACTAGCGAAGCCATTGCGCGACGGAAACCGAAGGACGGTGGTGATTCGTTCGAGTACGCGAGCTATTCCGGTGCCATGGGTTTTCGATTACGAAGGGCTCGCCGCGTAATCCCGAAAGGCGTGAAACTCTCGCGAAAACATCGTTCGAACCGAGCTGTGAGAGGAAGCTTGCCGCCGTAAAACTTTCTCTATAAAAGTTGTTATTACAAAGAAGAGACGGTTTATACGCGCAACCCATTGCGTCGTGACGACGATACCGGAGTATTGCCGTCATAATCGCGATTAATATCGAGAATGTGAGAACATCCACGGAATCTCTCGGATTTTTATTGTTTTGTGTTTATGTAGATAGATAGATATCGCTAAATTAGAATAAAAGAAAATATTTATTGGAAAAAGGACAAGTATTTATCGAATTAAAGGATTAGAAGAGAGGAAAGAATCAAAGGCTGAGATTTGAGAGATCATTGGGTATCAATTAAGGATTAAATATAAATTATTTTTTGGTAGCCTTAGGTAATCTTAGAAACTAGCCGCGAGATTATTTGCATGGTTACATGATAATTTCATATGATGCTTTGCGAAATTCTCGAGATGTGGAATTCAAGGTTTACGATACTCCTGCGTTCGCCGCGCGTCGGCGCGACATAAGTAGGAAGTATTCATTGAAATATATTGACATAAAGAAGTACTTACAATTCTCTGGTGGTATTGCAAATTCGAATGACTGCTATCGGAAAGCAAGGAATACTTTTTCGATTTTCCCGGATGACGCGATAAGACCTCGCTCGAGCGGAGATTGCGATCGACACGACATCACAGTGCGGCGAATCTTTCGGGGATCATTGACTTTTGTTAGAGGTAGAATCTAACAAAGGTCAACGATCGGAATCAAGACGAGACGAGAGAGTAGAATTTTTATTTCGTCGTGGGGAATTGTCTTCAAATAAAACGATTGTAACTAATGGGAAATACGCACTACCAACTTGCTATCTTGTTGGTAACGGATACGAGGACTTCTAATTTTTGCAATCAAAATTAAGATTAAATATATAAAATTAAATCTTGAATAAGATCCATGTAACATGAACTGCTCGCAAGATCTCACGAACAATGAGACAAAGATCGCAACTCTCGCTATTCCTGATATTTCTCGCTATTCCGAGATATTTTCGACTAGAAGCTTATGAAGAGCAATCTTTTTCGATGGCAGGCTTTCAATTTTACCTTTTCTTCGTAACTGGACTAGGGAGCAGCTCTCAGATTACCGTTATCTCAATGACGTCGCAGAAAACTCAACATCTACGCAATATATCTAGCCAGTTCCTCACTTTTAACGGATAAGACCAACCTAGCACAAACACTCGTAGATGAAAAAGACAGAGGAAAATAAGAGGGAAGAAGAGAAAATAGGGAAAGAAAAAGAGGGATGCTGTGAGCAGAGAAGGATGCAAAGAGAGATCTTCTTTTGCACCGAATTCGAGAGGATTGACCATTTTCTCGCCGACCCTCTCTTACTTGATTCGCACGGGAAATAGGTGATTTTTTGTCCTTATTTCGTAGATACACGCGTACAAATATCGCGACCTCTGTTCTTCTTTTTCGGATTTACGATCTAGAAGATCGCCTATCGCTTCGGAGACACGACTGATGCTATAGGCGTATGCGCTAGTTCGTCGATCCTTGAATATTCAACAGAATAAAAGCTTTCGGAATACTTCGCGCACTTCCGTTGGAAGAAACGTGGGAAAACGCGACATCCGGCCGAGCGGTGTTTCCGCTCGAGCGAATATTCACGCATGTTTATTGAACAGCGGCGTAACTGAGATTTTCAGAATTTTCACACGAACTTCACTGAAAAGCATTTTTTTTCATTCTTTGTGATTTATTCTTCAGTTACTAATGACAAATCTTTGTATATATTACATATATTCCTGTGCAAATTGATAAAATATACATAAAATAAAAAAAAGATACGTCTCTGTAGTTTAGAAATAATGTATCTTATGTTCTTCATATATTTTAGAGCATCATAGTTACAGTCTTATTGCGCTAATACTTTATGTGTTTATATTAAAAAACAAGTGAAATTTTACAATATTTTGTCACCTTTTAGAGAAAATGTCTCGTACTCGGAAAGCTGTGAAATCCGATGGATGTCCGAATCGGTCCGCGACTGATTATTCTGCCAGGCGTATCACGCGCGTGACAGAAATCGCTTGCAATCGCCTCTACATGTTCAGGTACGTGCTTTTTGTCAAAACCGAGGGTTTTAGTTGAAATCGGAGATGAGAGATTGCGTAAGATCGAGGATAATTGCAATCTTGCATGATGCTGCGTGCATGATGAATCTTTAAAGCGACGTCAGAATTAAGGTCTTTTGTTTATAAGAATTTATGTACGAGTTGAATATTCATAAAATGAAACATTATTGCAAATAAATATCTAGATAGAAGAATTCATTTATAGTGTAATTTAATGAACAGTAAGAAGCTTGAACAAGTATACACTGGGACTTTGAATTATTTAAATAAAATAAAGTAAAATAAAAATGATATATATCTTGATATTATTCATCAGATTACAAATATTTAAATAAAGAAGCATTCTGATAATTTAGCATTCAGATTCTTAATCCATGAATTAAAATAGCATTTAACATAACTATAAAATTTTATATAATTATTTTATAACTATGGAATATTAAAAAAACTAATATTGACAAAAATTCAAATCTTATTATATCTAAACATAATGATCGGATGATATGTATTATATTCTCATTAAAATAAACAAAAACACAAAATAACACGAAATAATTTATTTAAAATTAGTGAAACTTGCAAATTAGCGTTAGCAAGTCGGATAAAGTTGTCTAAATATATGATAAGAGTTAATTTAAAAGTTTTAAATCAAGATGCATAAAGTTAAAATGACTGCAATGCAATTTCCCGCTGCATTTTGGTCCACCGTCCTTAGTTTGTACTTTCTCCTCAGCTTTTTACCTCTTTTGGACTTGTACGAAAATATACGCTCGATATATCGGAGAGAAGTATCGTCCAGTACCAGCTGCGCTCCTGACGCATCGAAGCAGACGAGTTCGACTCGCCGAGTAAGCAAACATTTGCATCGTGACATACGCGGATCACCTCCTTGCTGCGGGGTTTACCTTCCAGATTCGCGTGTACACGCCAACAGAGAGCTTACTGCGGCAAAATCGGATTATAAGCGAATTCGTGGAACCGATACGAACTGCACCGCGCCGGATTTCCGTGCAAATCAATTAAGAAAGTACCACTAGATTTCATCGACGATTATTGATTCGATTCTACGCAAATGTATTATTCGTGGCTACACGGATAATATTAATGTCTTTGGATTATATTTTAAAATTGAAACACAGCATCTTTTTTGTAGATCTCTAATTTATTGCTACCACGTGATGATGTTACAAAATGCACATTAAAGAAAAGTTCTTTTTTCGCGCAACAGATTTTTTGACATTGATGTCTATTTTTTTTTTCTTTACAGAAGTACTGTTATATTAATCATTAATGTATGTAACACGATGACTAAATCAATGATCATGATATTTGTATATTTATTGAATCCAAAGATACTGAAGGTAGAGTCGACTTTGTGATTGACTTGTACTACTAGCGCGTTGCATTAATTGTCATATTAATCATACAGTATATAATGCAAAAATTTTGGAATCAAAAGATTGAAATTTTCTAGAACCAATACATACTTTTTACCAATGATAAATTTAGTAAACGTAACGGATATTATTTGATGTGACATTATTTGATGTGATTGCTCCTGTTTTAATTCTTGATAATTTTATACAAAAAAGTCAATCAAATATCAAATTTATTTATCGTAGATAATACAAGTATACCGTATACTTTCCGATCAAACATTACCTTTTTCCGCGCTGATAAGCGCAACCTCGACGACCTTGCCTGCGGGCTATTAATGCGAGTCTAGCCAACGGAAATCGCAAGAAAGTTCTTGTCGGCGGATGGCCGGGGAGAGAAAAAAGACGAGGCTGAGAAACACGACGCGCGCAGGGCTGGAAACGCGATTGCGGATCGAGGGCGGGCGTGAAACGCGAGTAATGGAATTGTACCTCCGACTGTGACATTTTACTCAATCCCGACGCGGCCGTGTCGTGTGTGCGACGGGAGCGTGTACGAGCGATCCCGAGAAGAGAGATGTGTTGCCGGCCAACCGTCGACGACAAGCGGCCGGCATGCGCTGCGTATTATCGATCAATTTCGGGCTGACAGCCGACCGGAGGTCGTATTCCTCCGTCGTGGAAGTTGTACCTGACAACGCGGAACCTGGCGTTAACGTGGGAGTCAACGGCCGAGAGTCACGACGCTATTGTTGCGACCCGGGAAAAAGGCATTTTCCACTGCGCGGCGGATCGACGAGCGTCGATCAAACGTTGACTGCTGCAATAACGTTTCTACGGCGATCGCGTTCCGTATCATTAATTCCCGCCGCGTCGGCAAAATAATTTTCAAGCCCGATCGCAAGTGAAGCGGCGCCGTGTGACGCCGCGCGGATGCTGACGAGATTCATTAACAACAGCCCGGAGTGAGACTCGAGACTCTTTTCGTTATACGATTATATCGACAAATATTCGTCAAACTAATTTGACAAATCATTCGTTTCCTTGCATTTTGCCGCATTTTTGCTAACCCACAAGAGGGTTAAATCAACGCGGCCGAGAGTAAAAAGTGATTAAAATTTTAAACTCAAATCCTTTAGATCATGTTAATGCACGCGAGAGCGTTCTGCGTCTCTCGAGCGTAAACGTGTTTTTCTGATTAAAAGGCGACTGCAGTCGTAAATCGGAAAAATCACGAACTGGGAAATTACCGATTATCGGGTGTAGTTAAAGATCGGCGTTTTATGGTAATGGAAGTCAGGACGTTCTCAGCGACTCGCGCGAATCGAAACGGTGTATACAATATAACCTGGTAATAAGTCGTAAAGTTCGAGACGACGGTAGTGGAAGATTCGAGTTCGCCGATGCAAAATACTCCGGGAATTGCAGTGCTGCGAGAATTGTTGCGATAATAACTTTCTGCTTCGGCCGTGCTACACAATTACTTTGCGCGTAGCGGCGAACTAAATACAAGAGCATTTAATTTCTACTCAATCTATATTTCGCGCTCGCACCCAGCTAGACGATCGTCGTTAAAACTCTCTTTCAGCCCTTGATAGTTTCTATGCAATCAGGGATGTTTATTGCATTTTATGCGTGCGCGGAATTTCATGTCAAAATAGGAATTTCGATGAGATTTACGAGCTTTATGAAAAAGCAGTGGGACGCGATTGAAATTTTCTTGTAGTCCCGCCAGTCTTAAGTCCCTGCAACTTCTCACCGCGCCATTTCTCATTCTCCATGCAACTGAAAATTTAATTGGCGCACGTTTCATTAGAAAACATTGTTATTTTGAAAATCTCGCCGCTTTTTACCACAAGAAATACACGCCCGCGGATTCTAGACGCTTCATTCGGCAAATTTTTTCACGAAAGCGCGATATAATAGATCGCTGTAATTTTCTGCATAAAATCTCCCAGGGCAGCTCCTGTTCTATCTCCGTCAAGCGTGTTGTCTATCTGAATAATTTTTAGCTATGGAAACACCAAGATTTCTCTGTGCTAACACACAGACGTATTCCGACTACTAATCAGAGACACATTTTCGCAGGATAGTTTTACAAATGAGAATCTACTCACGGAGACGCGTCAGAGAACTCCGCGTTACAACCGTATCAAATTTGCATGAAATCTGGGGACACAAGGTAGATTCTCTGCGGCTTTCTTCGCTCCGCTCGTCTCACCACGAGGATTTTGCTCCTCGAATACATGGCCATTACGGTATCTACATACGCATGATGGTACATGCATATGCGCGTAATATCCAAGCGCATCTGCTTACGTACGTATGCGTACTGATATGTATGCGACACAAAAATTCCGTTATCTTTTCGCGTAGTATAAGTATTCCGCTTAAAAAAAAAAACAATTTTACATGCATACGTATAGAATTGTATTATAATATTATACAAATAGTGTTCTAACTCAATTCTATGGTCTATGAATGCCCTAGAAAAATATTTTGGAAATAAGTCATCTCTATTTTTTTTCTCTTTAATCTAATTTGGTTAGGCGAGCAATCGATGAAATCGATATTCGACAAATTGATTGTGTAAATATGCGAGTTATTGAACTGCGAACCAAATTCATCACTCGCATTCGTTATCCCAATATCAATATCAATTACAAAATGTAATAGAACGAGCTGCATGCGGAAAGATTTATTGTGTTTAGCGCAAAATGCTTCCGAATTTCATATCGGATTATTTCCAGAATTGCAATTACTCACGCTAATCTAGCAATATTTTCGATACGTTTGCTAACAAATGCAGTTTCTATCTAAATTAGCAACTTTCCGAAGGAAAAACTCTGTACCCAGAATAAATTAACACCAGGGCGCCAGAGCGGATAATTTTCTATCGCGATAAGTCACGCAATGTATCGCGCTATAAAACGAATTAGGATGCTGCAATACTGGCTGCAAAATTGGTCAATATGCAAATACAGTAAAATAACAGAGAACGTAATATTACAAAAACTACGAGAGATATTTTTCCCTTTCTCTTTTTTTGTTTCGTAAGAAGTCAAGCGTAGCTACACGAACGAAATATTTTTCACGGACGAGATGCGGCAAGGAAACATTTTTAGGAGTGACGGAAACGTGCGGGCTCGCTTGACATTTCCTAAAACATAAACGAATTGTGAAAAAAAGCACACGTGAGAGGGAAAGGGGAAAAGATAGAGAGAAAGCGGGAAAATGCACAGTGGGACATATACGTAAATATAATATATATATATACATATATATGTATATATGTATATGTATGTACCTCTATAGCATACATATATATAGCTATATGTGTAGGTACTATATATTTACATATAGACGTACGCGCGCCATCCATTTCGAGAGGAAGATTAATGGCGCTTTCGACGAAAATGCAATTTACCGAGCAATCGACACGCTACGATGATTCGCCTGGAACGCAAAAACGGTCGACGAGGTTTCTCGTTCGAGAGGAATGAGAGGGGGGGGAAAAAGATCCGGTCAATCTGCATCACGGCGGTAAGACGGAAGAGCGATCGCGCGCCGAACGCGCTCTGTGAATACGGAACGGTCGAACAGCCGATAGACCGAATTACCGCAGCATCAGAGATGGTTATCGGGACCGCGTGGCACTGTAAAAGCAAAAAAAAAAAGGGAAGGGTAAAATGAAAGAGKTACAGGACGCGAGTCGCGTGTACGTGACACCTATACAGCGCGGATGTTACGCTATTACGTAGAATCGCGCATAACTCCACGCAATTCCCGTCGGTACATCGTGGCGGCTCGTTTCACGCTCTCGAAACAACCCTGAATTAACCGTGTTCGCTGTTGCACGAGCGGATAATAACGTTGCCGCTGCCACTATTGCGCGCACACTCGCGATACGAATGAATGAACTTATCTGTATGTTGATTCAACGCGGATATGCGCGCGGAGTTTGTTATTGAATAAGCGGCCGCGGCATGGCGAGCGAGATCATGGTCGATGAGTATTATGCTAGGCACTATGCCTGTTGTGCTTATTTCCGATGTTGCTGACTGTGGACTCTTGCGTCTGCCAAAGAACACGCGTTGTCCAGTGAAGTGATGGACATTGGACATTGGACATAACGATTAGACATCATCGTCAATGTAATTCAATGCTAAAGTTAATAGCCATGTGTACATCATGTTATTGTAGATGCTATATCATTATAAAATTATTTTAAAATAATAAATACATAGCAGAGGTAAGAAAAGAAGAGAAAGAGAGAGAGAGAGAGAGAAAGAGAAGAAAAAGAAAAAGAGAGAGGATACAGAGAATTTTAAAAAATATAATTATTATTTTTGTCATTTTATCCTTTTATATATATATATATATATATATTTCTTTAAGAAAATTTTTCATTAATGTTTATAATACTATGATATTATAATATAAATGCAAAGCATATACATATGTATACGCGGCCAGAAAATTCCCTCCTAATTGCAATCGAACACATTTTCAATAATGTAACATAGAATGAGAAACAAAATCAAGAGATAATTGTTGCTAATGAAATGCAAGCATAATAAATATAGATATACATATATTCTTACTACAGTAAATACACATATTGATTACTAATAACGTTTAATATCACAGTAATATATTTTTATTATCGTGTTTTTCGCTCTGCAGGAATGTGTAATTAACGAGGTTGTTTTCAACGAGATAACAAATTCGAAGACGCTGATATTCGAGCGGCAATCGGAACAATGGCTGGACGGAAACGGGGCGGAATAATACCGGCCATTTTCGCTGCATTAATTTTTCAGCACCCACCTATAGAGCTGTGTTAGGCTAAGCATGAATTATGAACACATTACGGCCGGGATACAAATTGATTTATGGTCGCAGCGTCTCGCCGTGCATATCTAATATCCCTTGGCGATATTCTTCAGCCAAGGCGCGGGTCACGGAATACGATTAATCTGCATGGCGGATCTCGTCAGATTCCTTAATAGCGCTTTTATTATGTTCCTGTCTTTTGCCGACGAACCGTTAAAAGCTTTAGGAACAATTACTGATACGATAAGTTTTTTATTCTGAGGATTTCCCTACAGGAAATAAAGTATCTATCATCCAATTCCCAAACAATCTAGATTTTATCCACAAGATAAAGAATTTTGAACATTAGTGTTCGATGGAATATTTAGTTCTAATTTTTAAACAATACAAAATTCAGTTTATTAAAACTTTTAAAATTATTATTATTTTGCTTTTTCTTTTTTAGAAAAATTATATGAAATAAAATTGCATTAGTTTGACTTAAGTTATTAAACTATTTAATGATCCCATGGTAGAGAAAATCCGTTCCAGTGGACCATAGCCAAATTCTCTCGATTAGTATGGCAAAGAGATCCGGAATGAATTTTGTTTAACTTTCCTCAATTCCGCTCGTTAATGGAACGCATTCTGAATGCATTCGGCATGTTAATTACAGGACTATTAAATTGCTGCCCCGATCGTTACGGAGTGAAATAGCTCAATACAGTTTTATAGTAAGTATAGCACTATTAATGGCCGTCGTGCGAGTATCCTACGATATAAAGCTATAAATCAGATTACACAGTGCGGTAAAGGGAGGGAAAGGAGACGGGATTATCATCCTATTAACTATTCGATTCACATTGTAAAATATGTTTATTCGCTCCGGCTTGTAATTAGATTCATTAACTCCCTTGTACTCGCCGGAAAGATAATTATGCCGCCTGATTAAAACGGTTGACGTAGTTCGATTTAAATTCGAACGAATTTCCTCTCTCCATTAATTAAATTTCCTGTGAACGACGTTCCACAACGCGACAGTAACACTGGACGAGATACTAAACAGCAGCCGCTTCCATATCGTAAAATTGAGGGCGAGCCTCGTGATATTCTCCTTAGGCGCTATAAATGTCCCATCATTCGTCTTCTATCACAATGATGAGAGTCGTTGTCCGGATATAAACGCGCGAAGTTCAATGCAAAAGAAAGTGGAAAAACAACGGTGAAATATTTAGGGTGATTCTACATAAATCGAGCGTTAAACTTATGTTACTTACTTATTATCATGTATGTTTCAAGTCTTAAAAATTATTATAAATATGTCATCTACAAAAAAGAATTAATTACATCTAAGTCAGATTAAATATTTGTTGAAATAACACATGGAAATAGTAAAGAGAAAAAGAGAGTATAAAAATCAAAGTGTATTATATTTTAAATACGATAAACGTTGCTAGAAGTTAACATTTGAAGAAAAACTGTACTGTATAGTATTTTACGAGTCTCTGCTATTGTTTACTTCCAAGTAACAAAAAAAACTTCAATAAATTATTTAAATGATTATTTTATGTACTTATTATATATTATTTTTAATGAAACGCTTAATATAATAGTTTTACAAATAATCAAAATATTCCTTAAAGTAATTAATAATTGCATGGCTCGATTTCATGCGTTCATTTATAACTTTATGCGCTGTGTCCGTTGAATCATTTGGAACATATATATTCCGGCAGAGTTTTATCGAGCGCATCACACTCTATTGCGCGAAGTTGAAAGAGTAATTGAAAGAGGAAAGAGTTGAAAATTTGAATAAAGTAAACGTTTATCGCCTGCATCCGCAACAATCACGGCGCTGGTCTGTGAAATAAAATTTAATTCCGATGCGGACGCGTCTCGAATGTGAGATCGCTCGCAATCTCCGCGTTCTGGAGGCGGAATTAATCAAATATTCATCAGCGCGAGAGCTACAAGAAGAAAGTTTTCGATGAAGGATAATCAAAGGGAAGGTCAGATCTTTTATATTGGTTCCGTTAACCTTGCGGCTTGCGCAAAAAATGTTCAAGTTGGAGTTCGAAATTAGAAAACGATTAGACAAAATGATTAAAGATTAAGAATGATAAAACTTTTTATAATAAAACTTGAATTCAATTTTAAATTTTATATCAATAATAGTTATATAAGTTATTCAGGTATGTTGTTAATAAATAGAAGAGAGTACTTTAAGTAAAACAGTTTGATGTTTTTCTCAGTAAGCAAAGAGATAAAAGCAGAATAAATTATACACCCACAAATTTGCGTTCCTTCTAATGAAAGAGACACGTATATCCGTCAGAGCTATAGTTATTGCGGTATCCGAAATAACATTCACCCTTTCGTTGACGCGACACTAAATAATTATTCGCGATCTCTATATTCAGAAGATGGAATTAATGAGGTATTGATCTGCAAATGGGAAAGAGAGATGAAGATTTTTCCAGCGTAAAAAACGAAAGAGAAAGAGAGAGACGGACAGCTCGATCGGGAGGATGGGTCAGGAGAGAGAGATACACGTGACAAGAATGACAAAAAAGGTAATCCCGCCTGACGAGGGCTCGGTCGCAGGGGAGAACGGAGTTGCGACAGAGAGCCATTGACTTTCAAGATCCCGTTTCCTTGCACCATCCCCCCGGGGCGTCCGATGATTACATTCACCCTTCTCTTCCGACATCTCCGAAGACCTCTCCGGACACAAGCGAAGGGAGGCCCCGTTATATTCCCATGTGTCATCGACAATACCAAATAATTTGTTTCGATGATATTTCATAAGTCAATTAACACCGTCGGAACTTCAGAGTTCGTTTAACGGAGGAAAGATCTGGTAAAATTAGAAATCACATAGCAGCATGATTGCACGACTACCACCATTTGGAAGAAGATATATATATATATATATATATATATATATATATATATATATATATATATACTTCTCTGTTATTAATCTCGTTTTGTTTTTCATCATTACGTTTTGTAAAAATAAGAGATCTAAAAATTTCTCTTCTCTAAAGTTCTTGTTAAGTAAAACAAATTTGTATTGTGTAATGTGTTGCATTTGTAAATATGGAAATACAAGAGGCATTTACAAGACGTTATTCCTGAAAGTAAGTAGAATAAAGTTTATTTGCATGTTACAAAGAAAGTAAGAAAAATATGAAAAATATTCTTAGCATTCTATATTTTTTTTTTAGCATTTTATTTTATTTTATTTTTTTTTTCAATTTTTTTGCTTGCACATGAGTTCTAGAAGTATTTCTTGCAATAATCACACAATGTTACATTTAAGAAGTAATAATTTTGCGACTAAAAGATTATTTCTCCGTAAAATGATTAATTGAAAAAATTAATTACATTTATTAATATTATAAAAAATACATATTTATTAATGTAGAAAACGGCATTTAAATTTTCTATCTTCCAAATTTTTAAATAATATCGACTTACGCATAATGTTCTTTATCTTCAAATTAGGGATCTTATATGATCTAAAAGCAGTTATTTCCGTATAAAGAACGCAACTAAAATATCGTATCATCAAGAGAAGATTTTTCATATTGCCTTTTATATAGCATCGTACATCCGCGATAAAGTAGTGTAAAAATAGCGCTGCTACGTCGTTCATCATTTGATCACCGAGCAGACGTGTATGATGCCACAGCAAAAGATAGTTTCATCGGCAAGCATTCAATCTTATCTTCGTATTGGTGATTTTACCCGATTACTTCTTTCACATGAACTGTTCGATCGAAGCTGCATTAACCCTAACAAACAGTGGCAAAACAGTGAAAGAATCGAAAAAAATTTCGCAAAACATTCCAATTTTTCTTTATATTGATATATTTTAATTCCTTAATTTTATATATTTTTTACATTCTTAAGGATGGAAAAATGCATTTGGCTAAATAAAAAATTACAAATCTAGGCAAGAGAAAATAGTAGTATGTAATATGAGACTAATTTAAAACTAACAAAAAGAGAAATAACATAAAAAAGCATAAAAAATATCTGATGCAGTGCAATTGGAAAAATGCGGGCTATATTGCATATATTGAATTGTATAGCATTCAAAAATACTGATCGATTTTAAACAGAAGTAATTTAAGCGATAAATATTTTAATGATATTACGTATCAATCGAAAATTTAAAGAGTATGTAATACATATTTCAACAGAAAATTAACCGAATATAAAAATAATTTTTTTATTTAAAATTTGACATCTCACGCTTATTAATTTAAATATCGATTGTAATTATTTTTGTGAAAAAAAGTAAAAAAAAGTGTGTGTGTATGTGTGTGAGGTTCAAATACTATTTCGTTGAAATAGGGTTTTTTTTTTAGCGGAACGCCGCTGTACGCAGGTGGAAGGGCAAGCTTCAATATAATCGCAAAAGAATTTCCCCGGGTGTTCGAAGGCTCATTCGGTGTTTTTCGGGCTTGGCTTCGTTAGAAGGCAATTTTTATCGACAGCGGGATTTTTACAGCTGTGGTCAGGCGCTTTCACGTTTCGGGGTTACGATTGTATGTCGTTCGATTCGTTTGAATGCTGCACAGCTCCCTCGGGGAACTCGTGTACACCATCGTTTTCGGAGTTACGTTTTGTTACGTGCATCCCGACCCTTCTCTATCTACGTGAGCCTGATATGCAGCGTACAGAGCTGCGTCTCTCGGGTCGTTATTTCCCATCGTCCGAATGTCGCTCGAATAACGGCGATTATAGCAATGTAAATTTAAATCTAATCGGTCATACTCTCTATATCGTACTCGGATACATTGACAATAAATGTAAATGCAATGTCTTTATTTTGAAATAATTTGTTTTTGTAATTAGTACAATAATATATAGATATTATACAGATTTAATTAAAATTTTATATATATAAAAACTCGTGTGAGAAAGAAGATAATATATCCGATATTAATATGACTGGTGCACGTTCTGTTCGTCTTTAAATACTTTTTTTAAAAGCAATTTGAATCATACAGAGAAACATATATAATCTTATTGTATAATTCTGTAAAACTCGAATATATTATTCTTTACATATTAGATTTTATCGAAATTACATTGAGTTATTTCTGATATTACATTTCTCTTAGAGGGCCATGTTCTTTTTCCAAACATTTTTCTTTCTCGATGGAATTACATTATCATAAAAATGATGAATTAATCTGCTATATTGATGTGCTCATGCGAGTATATAATATACTTTATTATACAAAATCAGTTTTTGTTTCTACGATGTGAGTTAATGAACCACGAAGTTTAGCGCGTTCGTTAATATGAAAAATACGGAGCCGTTCGTTCGTCTATCTGTCTATTTACATACGTCGGATAATGAAACGAGTTAATTTCTATCGTTCTATCTTTTGAAGCTGGCTGGATCTTTCGGAGGCGTATCTATTTGTGCATGGCTGTGTGTTTGGACGTCGGTTTTTAAAAAATTCAGAACACGCAGTGAAATGTTAGGGGCCGAGATGAGTCTATTGAAGCTGGCTTCTGACCTGAGGCAGCTCATTTTCCTTCTCCCTGTTTTGAATCGCATAATCAAGTCTTTGTTTCTTACGCGTGGCTCCCGCAAATGACTAGATCCGACCGTTCCTTTTATCAAGCATGTAAATAGTCGCGCGCTGGTGCGAAGTACATTCGCTATTCCAATCGAAGGAACTCGTTGTGTACGAGTAAAATTAACTCTCCGGCGGTTAACCATGGAAAGCTCTTGGAGAACCCAAAGAGAAGGAGGCAGTTATCCGCGCCATAGTGGAAAGTTATTAATCTATTCGAAATATATTCAATTTCAGCAAGTGTTTTATAGATCAACAGAAATTTCTCGACGCGACAATGACGCATTAACGTAATTTATTCAGTACTTTCTCGTTAATTCTAATTAAAACATCGTAAGGGATGATTAATTATTTATCATAATTTTTGTTGTATCTCCGTAACGATTTAATTAAGTTTTTCTATGAAAATATCATCGATGTCACTTAATCAACAAAGATTAAGATTTGCCGAGTTAAAAGAATCAAACAAAAAGTGTAAGAAAATAAAAAGATAAAATTTAAAACATGAAAAATAAGAGAGAACTTAAACGCGATAAGCGCGATAAATTTAGAAAATTAGTTGCTCAATTATCAAAGTATCAAGCTCAGTTACCTGCACTTTATTTTACATGAAAATAGTTTATATTCTTTCTCTTTCCTCCCATCATCTCTTTCCCTCTTTCATCACAAACTTGTTCGAGTTATAAAATATTTATCCGGATATACATTATTCAAACAGCACCATTTAGTTTGTTAATGAAGGTTGAATTTTCTACAACGGAATAGGTGCATGTAGTATTCACTCGACGAAGTTGGACGGTGATTTAACGAGAACACATGAAAGTTTCATTATGTAAGTTCTATCATTAGTGCAAACACATCTCTCTTTACAGAACAATTAAAGAGAAAAAAGCCTCTTCTTAGTTCGCGAAGGTTAATGAACGAACGGACGTTAGAAAGATCGTTAGCGACTGAGCGACAGATTCTTCAAATTTAATTTCCTTACCGTTTCCTTACATCAAAACGTAAATAATCGTCATTTGCAATTGATTCGTTGACGAATTCAAAGTACGCGAAGAGGATTTTTTTACGCTTACAGAGATTTCCGTTCTTAAATATACAGCAGAAAGTAAAAATATTTTTGCTTTGTTCTAATTAAACATTATTTTGTCTCCAGAGCTTCATAAAATCCATTGATTAAAGTTGCCAACAAAGGTTAAAGCGTATTCCGTAACAATAATCAAAGGCCGCTTTATTTTCTCGCTAAGAACTGGAAAGAATATCCACACAGTTGCTAATTGCAAAAACATAGTCGCAACGAGAAATATAAATATTTTGAAAGAAGTTGCACAGGGGGATTAATTTTCTGATATTGCATTTCTGTTCTTCAAAAGTAGATTACTTTTAATAAGAGAAACATTTTTTTTTTTAATTTTTGTACTTCAATTCTGTAGGAATATAAATGAAAGCAATTGAAAAATGAAATAAATGAAAGCAATTGAAAAACAACTTAATTAATAAAAACAAAAGAGAAGATTTTTATTAATCTGCAAAATAGATCTCTATCATTTTTTCTTTTATTATTAGATTCTTTCGCAGAGAAATTATTTGCATACATGGGGATGTGTGTCGCGGTTACAACCGTTTAAGTACAGTTGAGATTATTGCAAACATGCCGCGCATACTATAGTACCGAATATCATACAAACCGCACGTACGGCGCTTCTATAATATATTCAACTGATGGTTGCTTTGAAGTTGCACGATACGCGTTTCCATCTCCACACTTCTCTCGTATCACTACACGCTCGGTCGATTCGGAAACAACGTGTGCAAAAGGAACAAAAGATCTCTGCACGATTATTGCATATATCAGTTTGAGAACAGAAGTTTAATTATATACGAACAGCTATACTGATTCTTTTGCTACGAAAAAATGTTAAATTATTTCGTTATATTACAAAGAAAAATTAAAAATATATAAATAATAACATAATATCTATATAATACATAAACTAATGGTCATACAGTGTGTAATTTTATTAACCACCAATAATTTCTTTCAAATTTTGCTATCATTGAAATTGTTCTTGCTCGAATTTCGGATGTACTTTGTGGTATTATTCACCCAAAGAATCATGGGTGCTCCGATGAATCCAGACGATAAAAAATCGTATTCGTCGTATTGAAACACATACCTGTCTATTGGAATATATACATGTATATCGGAAGAAATTTTTTCAGTCAAATCAACAAATCCTATTATCATCATTGGCGAATTGCACTTCCCATATACTTCCAATAATTTCTGATCTTCCATTCCGCGTGGGAGATGTCAGAAAATGGAACGGCATTTCTCAAAGATACGAACGAGGTCGAGTGAATTACGGAGGAATTGGGGAAGCGCAGAGCCGAAAAAGAGGATCGACTTAGAAAAATACATATTAGGATCGCAGCGAAATATTTTGATATCGGACGAGAACTTATATCTCGCGCGTTGTACGACCTCCGAGGGAGGTGTTATGCGCCGAGTGATAAAGTGAGGTGGAAAAATTATTGCGAGTGCGCGGGATGACGATCGACGACGGCAAAATAATTTCGGTGTGCCTTCTGTGTCTTTTCATTTCCATGGAAACGACGTAGGAAGCATTCGCCGGGATAGCGACGGTTCGACCGATGGCTGAGCGCCTTACACGCACGAGTTCCCCGAGCCGCAATCAATAAGAAGTCGGGATTGCTCCAGCGATTGCTTCGGGCTGAATGGTAGTGGAAGGAAGGAAGGAARGAAGCAGATAAAGAACGCGCGGCGGTCATGAGGGATATACGCAGACGGGGTAAAAGAGAAAGAGAACGTTCTGCATCTATCATCGTCGCGTAAATAGGGCGAGGAAAAATAACCGGGCATACACGATATTCTCACGGTCGTATCCGCGGCTGAAAGAGAGAGACGAAAGTGTCCAATGTCTCTCGCAATCGCGAACATATAATGTCGTCGTAATTCAATGGACGAGTGTCTTTTTATCGTCTATGGATTCATCGGAGCACCCGTGATTCTTTATCGGGTGAATGATACGTCCGCAAAATACGACCGAAATCTCGAGCGAGAACTATTTCGACAATGGCAGAATTTCAAAGAAATTATTGGTGAATTCACTAAAATGTAGAAGGAATTTCTGTGAAAATTTGTTCCAATCAATAGCATTATTGATTTCTTTCCCTGTCATCGAACTGACTGATAACTATTTTTATGAACGTATTTTTTGACACGCTATTTTCCATTTCAAGGGACAAATTCATGCAAAATTGACAAATCATTGGAGATCTCCTAACTTTCACATTTTTATGTTAAAATTTCTCAATTCCAATTACTTACATCTAACAAATTTTGTTATCTCTACTCATATACATCTTAATACTGCGTATAATTCAGGATTCAAATCCGAATTATTTGAGTTATTGATATTAACCGTGTGTTTCAATTTTTATGCAGAATTACGCAGGAGGCACTTGCGATTCAAGTTTTCAGAAACTATGAGCCATTTGGGAGTCATACAAACTTGTTAAGAACTAAACAAAACGAAATATCGCAACATAATGCTACGTGCCTCGCGCATCTTTCGGATAGATCAACGCGCGCCTTCTAAACGTAAGCTTGGGCGAGCGAGAGCGAGCGGATATGTCGGCAAGAATCCATTTTACGAGGATAAGACCCTAGAGGAAGAATGTAAAAGTTAAACGTTCGCAAACTTTCTTCTTGCACTCTCTTTTTCCTCTTCCTTCGTTTCCTTCGCTCATGATCTCTCGTGTCGTTTTCATCCGTTCTCGACGAATGACCGTTTCGTCCTCGACGCTGCAAAACTGTGACAATGACAGTTTTGGACAGGATGCCCTTTCACCGTTGCTAGTCGGGGAAAATCGAAGACAAACAGGAGGGATTTCGCGGCAGTAAAATCGCGGGACGATAAGTGTGTTTCACGATTTCTAATACATAGCTCGCTTTGTGATTCTTGGTTCGACACTATATCGGCTTTTTATATCGAAGGAAGGAACAGAAATCACCTCGACAGAGTATGCTGGGCCACTAGTCTGCTTTACGACGCAACAATTCCCAATTCGTGTCATAAAGTTGTTTTCTTTCACAACGTCGCAAACGTGAGTTCCAAAGTAACGATTACAACGTCGCAGAAGTAATCATCGGTAAGTATTGTTATTAACGTTATTAATGTTTACGCGTATTCTGTCGATTGTCTAGTACGTGTTTAAGTTTATATTCTGACAATGAAATGCTAAAGTGTGAAAGTTAAAAAGAAAAAACTTTATATTACTAAAAAATGCAAATTAATATAGGAAGTTATACAAAGTTTTTATTTACAGCTCCATTTTAACAAACCCGAAAGTTTTATTACGCGCATAATTATCACAAATTTTTTATTCAAAGTCTCCTTAAACGCAATCATTACATTTCGATAATATCGATTAATATCGCGTATAAGCAAAAAATTTATACCTAATTCTATTATTATTCAGACGTTCAAAAGCGCAACATATCAAGACGTTCAACTTGGTCTCAATCGCTGATATTCTGCTCGTCGTATACGATGGTCACGTTCCGTTGACCACTATCTCCGAAGAGTGTGCTACGTGCGCATCTAAGTCATCTGTGTTGCACCGAGTATGTATCCTCAACTTTTGCCGTTCACGCTTCCGTTTAATCTTTCGAGATTCTTCAAATAAGAACGCGCTAAGATTTGAAATCGCATTCGGACTTCAATTCACATTACTATAAATAAATAATCTTTTCTTGTAATGATAAGATTAGTATACGAGTTTCAAGCTGAAAGTGTGCAATTATTGAAAAAAATATCTCGGCCAAAAGTATTAAGTATTTAATAAATTATGATGAACTATGAATTAAACGCGTTTGCAAAAAATATTAAGATATTAAAATATTTTATTACTAAATAGGTTTCGGTATTTGTTATAATTTAATATACAATTTTCTCTTCTTTTTAATTGTGTAAATGCTCTGATGTATCGTAATTAAATCATCTTATAATTCACAGTTTTTGTTAATATGAAAATCAATTGCATTTGAATTAAAAACATACATGTTTTTTATTAAATAAATGAATAAAATCTTTACCTTCAATTGTAATTTTGATAAAAAATTATAATAAAAAAATTAAAAGAGATAAAGCGTAAAATAAATAAAAAGATAGTCAATATCCAATGCTATATATATGAATAAAATCTAAATAATATACTTATTGTGTGTGTGTGTGTGTGTGTGTGTGTGTGTGTGTGTGTGTGTGTGTG
>JANQDE010000014.1:33702-46974 GCA_037157785.1 Cephalotes varians
TGTGTAAATGGTATTCTATATATACAAATAACGAATAATAATATTTTCAATGTGCTGACATTGTATATTCTACATATTTATATTATATAAGATTTGAGTCACAATGTATCAAAATAATACTTAGAGATCAAATTCACGGAGAATACGAGAAAGTAATAACATACATACGTACATTTTTATGGCGCGGTCCGATGTACAGCAAATGAGAAGCTATTACGAAGCTTTAATAACGAATGAAAATGCTTGACATTCTCATCGTTTAATTAATTTCTTCTGGCCACAATGTGACGGTGAAAAAGTATTTAATTACTTTATACATGATGTGTAAGTTTTATGCAATAGTTAGCTGTATCACGTGGTAACATTAAAACATTACAATGATTATTCGGTCATATTCATTAAAAAATATTATCATAATTACAATGTAATGCCAGTCCCAACGACTTTTATTTGAGAGAACGAATTAATGTAACGAACCCAAAAATTCCTGTCTCCCGCATTTATATTCTATAGAATTTTTGTGACTAAAACGTGTCTTTTTTTCGATTCGAAACAAAGAAAAATTTGCGGTTACCTCGCACATTAATATTCTTTTTTTCTAATAATGTTTATTTAGAACAAATGTAAATTTTTATCACTGTAAAAATATCAGTAAATGAAATATTATGATATGAGCTATTTCTTTAAATAATTCTTAAAGCTCAAAATTTATTATAAAATATTTCTGCACTTTATTTTTTTGATATAATGATTATAGCATTAACAAAACTTTTCTAATTAAAGTTAAATTTAATTGGACTACAGACTGTAATTCTAATAAGTCTAAAGAACATTTGCATGGATTTAACTTTACTGCATTTGGTTGTTTGTAAAAATTTTATACTTGCACACACACACACATACACACACACACATACGCGCGCGCGCGCGTGTGTGTGTGT
Organism: Cephalotes varians; assembly: GCA_037157785.1. Lineage (NCBI taxonomy): Eukaryota > Metazoa > Arthropoda > Insecta > Hymenoptera > Formicidae > Cephalotes > Cephalotes varians. The sequence goes on from JANQDE010000014.1 coordinate 34,644, forward strand.
TCAAATTTAGAATATTTAACTGTTTAATCTATTCGATATAATATAGTTATGATATAATTATAATGTAGTTACGTAATATAACTTTGATGTAATTCATTCATAGAGTTTTAGATTTCAAATATATGTCCTTTAATTCTTCACGCGATTCGTGCATTTCATAATGAAGTATCTTATTTAACCCGCTGAATCGCGTGCATATCAACATTACAAACTTTGTATACACAAGCGTACATGAAATGTAAATGCACAAATTATACCATTTGAATATAGTTCTAGTTTATTTGTTTTGCCAAAACGTAACTATATTAAATGGATTAAAGGATGCATTAACTCCACACGACGTTCCGCCATACTTCTCAGCGGGTCGTCAAAAGTTTAAGCCGATAATTAATGTGTTACCACAGTAACATGGTTACACCGTAACACGGTTAATTCAATGTCGACTGTTATAATTAAATTTAGAACCAGATAGCGGGCAAGGTAGTTAGCCGCAACCTACAATGCGGCCGGGTACAATGCGACACGCCGCACAATGTTATGTTCGTCAGATACCAATCGGCAACAATGCATCTCGCGCATTATCAACGTCATGTGAATCGCAATTCAATTTGTAACTCGTGGACGCGCACTGTGAACGTCTAATCGGTTTTCAGATAATCTCTATCGCATTTGGCTCGCGCGCTCGTGAACAGAAAAAAAATCGTTCCCTCAGTGTCCAGAGACTCACACGCGCACCACTGATATACGCGAGCGGGCGAAGGTACGGAAGGTACGGAAGGAAAAAAATCGCGCAGTGCAAACATCGGAAACTTGGCAGTCTATTCTAGTAGAGATTTTATCGGACTCACCGGTAACCTTGATGTGATAAGGTAACTGAGCTCGCCACGTGTCCTGCATTTTCCGATCGGGAGCGACGCACCGATATTCCCCTGCTTCCTGGTATACCACTCGACTCAGAGCGAGAGGTCCGGGTCCTCCCACCGGGTCCATTCCAGGTCCATGGCCCCAACAACCGCCGTCGCACTCAAGGGTCACAGCACCGCCGATCTGCACCTCCATCCTCCGAGAATCGGTCGCTTCGCCATTCAGCGCTTCTGCTTCGGTCTCCATATCTGGATCATCTAAATGCCATTGATTTAAATCTCTCAACAAACAGCGAATTTGAAAGTTGAACTTAACGAATAAGTCATATACAGAAAAATAACAAACAATGGCATGAAAAGTAATTCACAACGAACATACATCTATCGTTATCTATATATTTCGTCTTTTAGATTACGCAATTATACGAATCTTTCCTGAGTGCTACAAAAAAATGCTAAAGCGTGTCACATAATTAGTAGCTTTTGCGGAAATGTGCCTAATAATTTTCAGCATATTTACTTTTTACCATTATTTTGAATTCCTGATTCGATATCGTCCATCGTCATCGATATCGAGGAACTACTGTGATATCAGAAATCAACGGCACGTGCAAGAGATAAAGTTAGGGCAGTATCTCTCTACCCTCACGTACCGACAAAATCTTTTCCCAACCGCGATGTTACGTACTGTCGGTTCCAACTTCTACCCTTTCTCATCCCTCTCGTCGTTTTCCGATTCCACCTATGGAATTATACGGCTACGATTGTTTGCTCTCCAGCTAGCGCTATGTCCACAATTGAGAGAGAGAGAGAGAGAGAGAGAGAGAGAGAGAGAAAGAGAGAGAGAGAGAAAGAGAGTGACGGAGAGAGAAAGGCAGAGAAAATGCGGAGAGAGGAGCAAGAGAGTACATGGTGTACGGAGGCTGCTCTGTTCAGGAATTAGAGTCGGACTGCTACAGCGGAATTCGGCTGAGAAAGAAGCGGGGCAGGGGGATAGAAGGAGAGACGTAGCAGTCCTTTGAGTTAGCAAGCTGATCCTCTAGCTCATCCTATAGCAAAACAAAGGGATCAAAGTGGTGCGGATGCGATAGGAGGCTTTCGCTTCCTCTCACGGTCGCTCGGCTCCCAACTATACCTCGTTTGTCTTGTAGTTTGTTCGAAATTTTACAGCAAACACCACTGCTGTGGCGCTTTAACAAACATAGGAAAGGAAAAGAGAGAGAATACCCGGTAATCAGGCCCGATAATTTGACGTTTTTCGTCAGCCAGCATTACTCCTCTCTTCAACAGCTCTCATTATTTCCAAGTTTGATCTGCATCTCTTCTTCTACGGTAGCAATTTGTGATCGTTCTAAATCTTAATGCGATTCGCGTGCGCTAAGGTGATTAAGGCTCTCATATACTTGTCCGTCTGTGATCGCGTTATCTCTAATTACTTTAATATGCCTTTCGTGTTCCTACTAATTGAATTATGCAAGATGCTTTGTTGAATCGAAAATGTTTGAATATAACACTCTATCATGAAGGAATTTTTTGATAAAGACAATTTAATATATGATAATTTCCTTTTTTAACGTTAATAAGAATTAAAAATTATATTGAAGCATATACATGATATATAGAAAATAGTATGCTTCATCTAAACTGTGAACAGTCACGAGAAAAATCTGTTCGCTTGCCGATAGTGCTGGTCTTATCACTTCTATCCTTTTAAACTATGTCCTATCTGTAGACTGTCTACAAGCCGGCGAAATTAGCGCGTCGGTTTAAACCCGCCTTGACGTTATCCGGCGGATAAGTAATCCAGGAGGAGATTCGAACAGGACATAGTAGCAGTGTAATCGATAATTCCCACGAAGGAGGATGGTTGGTTTATAGGTGCTCTCGAGCCATCTAAATTGCGTAGAGATTAGGTGCTCGGAAGCCCGTATCCAACATCGTCGAAGGAACAGACGAGAGAGAGAGAGAGAGAGAGAGAGAGAGAGAGAGAGAGAGAGAGAGAGAGAGAGGGAGAGGGAGGATGATAGAGAAGAGTAGAGAACTAGATAGAAGAGGAATGGGGGAAAGAGAGACGAGGGCCGCGGGTTTGAGATGCAGGGAGCGCATCGCCCTCTGGTTATAATGGCAAGATGGAAGGAATGGGGCTAGGTAGGAAATTTGCAAATTTTCACGACGGGGCACGGATAATTTCCGGTTGGCTCGGTGGTTTCCGTCCTTGACAAATGACTGTGGTATCCGGTTATTGGCTGCAGCGACGACCCCCTTCGCATTCCGAATCAGGGAGAATGTCTCTTCGAGCTATCAAATGCATAGGGGGAAGGGATAGACGATACATCAACCAAAAGATGTACTGCGACGTAATTATCTTTCGTCGGCATTACTGCGCGCATCGTTTTATACGTGTATTTTTTAACATTACGTGGCATTATTTTAATTTATTAATTTTGAAAAAAAGAATTTCATAATAGAAACGCAGCTTGGCAAGAATGGCTCTGTCAAGAATAGAAGAAATATAACATGGTCAATATAAATAAATTTATTTTTTTTAAGAGATAATCTAAACGTATTTCTGATAATTCTAATTTTGTAAAATAATGTATGTATTTTTATATTTTTATATTCTGTTTACTGCCTAAAAAGCAATACTAAAAGCAATAGTAAAAGAAATGTCTATGCCACTAATGTTTAATTCCTAATTAATTTTACAATATCTTGTTGTATCGTTTATTATTTTGCTTCATGATAGTTCTATATTATCGGCAAAAATTTATTATTTAATTGTAAGATAAAAATTAATAATCGAAGGTATCGTAGAAATCGTAGAAATTTCTTTAGCGAATCAAGTTATGAAAACCTTGAAAATATTCTTTTCACAAAGAAATACTCTTCCTTTCCTTTTCATCGAGGGAAATGATACATTTATTAACTTGACGTTCCCGCTCGAATGCGCGAGAAATCCTACGTACGCTATTGAATGTGGCATGACAACGATTTACTCACAGCGAACGTTGAGAAAATATCCGATGCTGGTGAAAATGCCGAGCATATGTCGCGTATAACACTTGTACCAGCCGCTCTCGGCCCGAGTGATTTTTGTAAAGTTCAACCATCCGTCATCGCTCTGCTCCACGGGGGGCGGTCCATTGTCTGAAACACAAGCGGAAAGCTGGTGGATATACGAATTAACGCACTGGAAACAGCACGCACGGTCCGCGGATTTGCGTTAACGTCGTCGCGAGGTTCGCGTCAGCCGGGTGAGTCGGCTGCAAGCGACTTCTCACGGTGTTCACGATTTCGCGACATTCTTTATAGGAACAATTGCCATACATGCTATTTGATAATTAATTACTTGAAACTAATCATCAACCGTCGAAGAAACCATTGGAAAGAAGAAGCGGGTTAAAAGTTCAAGTTTAATCAATTTTACAATTTTCATATACATGTATTTAGAACGTTTATTTTTTTCTGTGTGAATAATGATGTTTGTGTGTGAATATATCATTTTATGACATGTGATTTCTCATTAATGATAGCACGAATTAGAGATATAGATATTAGAGATATAGAGATATAGAGACACACAAATAATTAGATTGGCAATAAGTCGCTTCTTCGGATTATACCGTAAGGTGTCAACACGACTTTATCTCGCTTATATTATTATCAAAAATGTTGCGCTTCTGAAAGACGATGTCATCTACTTTATCGGGTAACCCAATTATACTGAAAACGCGTATTGTTTTCGTAATTAAAAATTCTTGGACAATAAATTTTATTGACAAACTGTCTGTTTATTTTAAATGATCTAAGAAATAGAAAGATAAAAATAAAGAGAGAGAGAGAGGGAAAGAGGAAAATTGAGTCTCTTAAATTATTCACAAGATAATCGAGATAATTACAATACGCAATACGCCAATTTGGTGCGCGATACATCAGAGTTAATTAAAATTTATTGTTAATAATGCATGTTCCAGTGGCCGCCGAATTTCAAAAAGAAAATAATTGAATTAGCGAAGACAGAAAACAGAAGCCCAAAAAGACATTTATTCGACTTATTTATAAATACGGAAATAACTGAAAGAGAGCCGGTATCAATTCCCTTCCTTTTATCGTTTGCCGCCAAACTTTCATTTAGCCTGTTTCTTTCTTCACTATTTCGGCTCTACCATCACACTGTTCACCCCTTTTCTTCTTCGCCATCGACCTTGTTACAGCGAAGTCGCGGATTCGACGCAGCTATCGGATTGGCTACTTGAAAGTATACCGTTCTCGCGAATGTGGAACTACCCTAGGGAACAAAGGAAGAATGTAATCGGAAGACACACTTATGAGAAAAGTGGAGGATTACAGAAGGAAAGAGAGAGAGAGGCGGGAAGATATTGAGAAAGAGTTGGAGACGGAAGAGAGTAGAAACGAATTCCATGTATCGTCAGATGAAGTTTTGTGGCGAAACTTTTATATAGACCGGCCATAATCACGGGAAGGGTGGTGGGCTATTCTACTAAAGACACCGTTCGCTTTTAACGTTGCCAAAGCATGCTCGATTGTATTAATGGTACAGTATTCCTGGCGAACTTCGGCGCCGTTTCGCATGAAATAGAGTCAGGCCGTGACTTGATCCAAAAAAAAGCATAACATTTCCGGTAAGTTTGGCCGAGATTCGACCAATTTAGCCGGAAAATAAATGAAGCCAACTCGAAGTAGAGTGAGACATGGAACGAAGAATTTTTTGCCAAAATTAAAAACACTAGAAAATTTCTTGTATAACTGTAAATCTGTGTTTTAAATTAACATATTATCATGCTTTTATCAGTAATAATGTCCCAGTAACTTTTCTTCGTTTATGTAAAAAAAATCCGAATTTAATATATAACAATACTTAGATTAGGATATATTTTGCATTGCACTTTTCGCTGATATAAACAGTTTGTTCACTGAATTGAAAATACGGAATAACAAACGAATAGTCGAATAATTAAAAAAAAAGTGAATCACAGACGCGCGCTTCGAATGCGCTATATAACTTTTTATTTTCCACTTTTTATTATATTTACTTATTTAAATATTTAAAAATACATACAAATAATTATATTGTTATATTGTTATATATATATATATTGTTAATCTCTTGATACACACAATTGTCAAAATATGCGTGATAGCTGTTCACGAAGTAAGCGCAGCGAGAGAACTAATTAAAATCGCGGAAAAGAGTCAACAATACATTGCAAGAAAGAACTTTGATATTCGAATATCGATTTAACATGCTTTCTTTAGAGAATGGATTGCATGTTTAATAATATAATTGACATCGGAACTACCGAGCAACGTTCCAAGCGATCGTTGTATTATGATTTATTACCTACAATAATAATTTGACAATTTTATTTTATACGTAATTTATTAAAATTACAATTAAACAATACAACAATAATAGTTGATTTATTAAAATTACGTAATTTTAATTCTCTCCTAAAATAAAAATTCTCACCTAAAATAATAATAATAAATTAATAATAATAATAATAAATTATTTTAAATATACAGTAATTTCTATTTTTAATAACGAAAATTGATTCCCGGGGAAAAATTTTATTTTTATAATTTTATTATCACAAAGTAATCGTCCATGTAGTAATAAACAATCTGGCATTCATTGAAAACGGCAGAGTCACAGTTTTCGAATGAGATTATTTCGCTGCAATTTTTGCACAACAATGTTGTCGATTATATTGCAATATTGTTACACAAACCCGTGTGATTTTTTTCAGTGACAGAGTTGACTAGCGCGCATACGCGGTTCTCTTGGCGCAACATATCATGTTACAAAGCACGTATACTGCACACGTTTTCGCACCTGTTTTTTAGTAATGGATTAGCGCACCTGTCAAATTACAAAAGTGCGCACGGTGATCTTTCATGAATGATGCACGGACGCCAAATTTAACGCTTTAACTTAACGAAAAATCGATGTAACAACGTGTAACAAAAACCAATCCTTTGTATATCGTATACCACACAAATGCCTATGTTAAATACATACGCTTTTATCGTGAAACACACACACACACACACATATGTAAAACGCTGTATAGAAATAAAATGATTTAAATTACAAAAATGACTTCATGTAATCATTAAAATATGTTTAAAACCGTCCAAAAAATACAAAAATATGACACTAGTTTTGTTTCTTTCTCCACAAAAATAATGTTGTCATTCATAAGTTGCTTAATATTTTAAAATAATATAATAATAATAATTTAAACAATGTTAAATATGTCAACAAAATGGCAATAAGAAGAAAGAATATATAATAAAGTTAAAGAAATGAAATCTAACATTAAATATGTCTATTTATAGACTGTTGCAACCGATAATTAATTTTTTAGATAAAAGGAATGGCATAAAATTATAAATTTGTGGATTTCACAGTTAATAAAATTGCAAACTCGAAGCAGTATCCTGCAATTATTCTGGATATATCATTGAAGTTCTGATATTCTCGTGCCATCTCCGAATGATGATCGTATAAAGATCGACTTCCTCTTAAGCGATTTCACACAGCTGACGCCCCTGTTTCTTCTTGCAAAATGTTTCTGCGTCCAATGTATCGGCGTAATAGATCATCCGACAGAACTGATGATAAATTATTTTCACGTTTTTACTTCGATCTTTGTTTGAAAGTTTTCCCAACATGCTGCAAGATGTCCGGAAAATACCGCCACGTTATATACAATCACAAATTCAGAAACGGTATGTTCTAGTTTAATCGTTTAAATATTTATTAGTCTCAAAACGAATCTTTGTAAAGCCATATTATGATTATTACACCTACTCGTTACAATAGAAAATCGAGAGTCCGAATTTGCCTGACTTGCCTTCTTATAAAAGCTTTGAACGAGAGACGAACGTGCTTTCTTGAGGAGGAATGAGACATTTAATAAGAGCAACCGTATCAAAAAGAAATTGGGAAATGGGCGGCGGCAGCGGCGAAGATAGCGAGTTTGGGCGAAAGCATTGCCCGGGGCGAATACGTGCTCCAAAGGATATTAAAGTATTTTAATTGCAGCGGATCTCGCGAAACGCGCTGGAAGGATTTATTCGAAATCACTCGATTGAGTCTATGAATAGGGATTAAGCTTGGTCCCGTCGACGCGGCGTTGGCTCGGCGCAGCGCGCGCCGTCGCGCCGAGCGAATTCCAGACGTCAGAAGTGGAAGGCAGAAATAATTGAATATTTAATAGGATAACTCTCACATATAGCCGCTTCCCGTCGCAGCCGCGCGGCGTCATCCGTCACGACGACGGGACGTCGATTTTTCTGTCACGTCCCGTGGCTGCCGATTAATTATACAGTCTGCCCGGGCGTAATACGAAGACGGGAGGACGACTTTAATAAATCTAGTTATTTCGTAGCCGGTGCGCATACAAAAAAAATTATTTCACCGATCCGCGGTACATCCTCACATAAAAGGCTGCGATTTCCCGCCCATGACAGTAATATTGACACGAGGAAGATATTGTCCATCGGAAGCAGAATTGGAGGAGCATACATACATCAAACGAGATCTGCGATCAGAGATATTCTGTATTACCGAAACATCATAGAACAGACGATTATATTGGCAACATGGGAGTTTAATTAATTTAACATGGAGGCCAGGATTATTCTCGAAGAGAAATCAAATTTCAGATATTAAATTAAACAAATAATTAATGTCACGAATGTAATATGACAGCCGAATATTTCATTATCACCAATTTAAAAAGGCTTTTATTCGGGAAATTGTTATTGCGCGAATAAGCTGTATGTGTGAACGTAATATGCAAGTTCAATTTTTAATTAATTAACTAATCAATCATTACGAGTTTATATAGCAAATTGTTACTTTATTCAATATTTAAATAAATATTTTAAAAAATTGTAGCATCACGAATATAATGTTTCGATCGTCGCTTATACTTATATAAAAAAATTAATAAATTTATATACAAAGTTAGGCCAACATTATATTTGTCGACAAATTTTTCAAATGCGTTGATTGGCTGTAGAAGAGAAAAGTTTTTGAGTCTCCAGAAATTCTTCACTCTGCAGCCAATCGACATACTTGAAAAATTTGTTATATGACAAATGTAATATCAGCTTTACGCAAAAAATGTTAGGGATTTCTGTGGTCATCAAGTGCCCAATTTTTCTATCGCGGTATACGATATAAGAGTATCGCGGTATAAAAAGTCGCAGCATGTCAGACATACAGCTAAACCGTTACTTTAGAATATTTGGTAATAATTCTTGTGGAAATCGCAGTGCTTTCTGACGTTTGGTAATAACAGGTCGTCCATCATAGTTCTTATCACTCGTACGCGGCTGATCGCAGCGGAAAGTGACGGCTGCAGCTGTTCTCAGCGTTTTGTGTAACTCAATAACAAGATAAACGGAACTACACAATCAGTCCAATTTTTCGAATTTTCAGATTTAGATTGATAACGTAATTCTTTTTACCGAAAGAACTCGCGCATTGTTCGCGATTCCTCACTCAGTTTATATACTCTTTAATGTGATATTTGCGGCAAGAAAGTAGTTGACGTTTTCGATATCTCAGTTATTTCCTTCAAAATGTAAAATTATGTTTTTAATACAAAATATTAAAGTTTCCAAAGCAAATACAGAGAACGAATATTAATTCGCTTGAAAATAACAATAAAATTTAAATAGATAATTGTAAAAAGACAACGCGTTATTCATGGTCATACGCGACTTAAAGAATAGCAGAAAATGTAATAACATTTGGCTATAAATCTCTACGTCTTTTTAGCGTAATCATTTTTACACGTCTTTCGACTCCTCGAATGTATCAAATAGTGTAGAAACGCGCACTTTATATTTTCGTGACACCTCCATCGCGCGACTTTGTCGGCGCGTCAAGGGAAGTGCAGTTTTGCGCAAAGTTTTAAAGGACAATAAATAACTCAAGACGGAAGACGATCGTGATTCACTCGAGATGTGAATGGAGCGTTGCGCGAAATCTCTATCGAATCTCGAAATTGTTATTCGCGCTTGTGATTTACGCCAGCGAGCCCGACGGTGCATCATTGTAACGGCTGCGTTGCGAATGAGCTTCTCGTTTGAGTGCCTCTCCATGCTTTCCTGATTAATTCAAGAGAAATTGTAATTTCCACTCCTATCGTATAAAGTTGATCGAAAAGGCAGTCTTGCGTAAATACGCGGATCAGGCTACGTAAAGGGGATTAAAAAGGTGTTTCTTAACGAGCAGAATACGAACGTGGAAGGACGGATTAAAAAAGTTGGTTGAAAAAGCGATTTAATCGGCCGCGTTAAACTCGGGTTGCTTTTTCGATGGAACACTCGGCGTGCGCGGCACTGCTCTCGTGGAGACCATTACTGGATTTCGTGCGAGCTGATTCTTTGCATTGATTATAACCGACGCAAATTTGCTGAATAGAAAGAATAATAATATCCGAATAAAAGCGGAACAGCTATTTCAATTTAGTTTCAATTATTTCTGAATGCCGGCCAAAACTAAGCATCGCGCGATAGAAATTTTCGATATAATATAAATATAATTAATACATAATTATGTAATTAATACTGAATGATGTTATTAACGCTGCATGCGAAATGCTATAATTAATGCTTAATGCTAAATGATATAATTAAACACTAAACTATTACTCCATATTCTACGTTAATATATATTTTTTATTAAAAAAAAAACTACTTAAGAGGATGCTGGAATTGTCTGTAAAATCGACCAAATGTACTTTTGTACTTTTCTGTTTTCTTCTTTTTGCTTATACAAAATGAAAAATCCTTCTCCAAAATAAAAGAAAAAGATGCAAATAAATGTGGGCAAATACAATACAAATCAATACAAAAAAATATAACAAAATTTTTTAATTACAATTTCCTGTTATCTGACCTCACCTAACCTTGGTTATTTCATTGCATGATATAAATGATTCTAAATATATAATCAAATTAAAAGTATTTGCCCGCATTCAAGTAATACATAAGAATTATAAAACCTCGAGTTTATGATTTTGAAACTTCCAAAAGAAATAAATAGAAAAGTACGATCTAACTGTACGATCTGACTGTATGCTATCATTTATGTGATATATAGGATTTTTTCATTTAGATATTTTCTTTTATTTTGGAAAAGGATTTTTTTTATTCTGTATAAGAAAAGCAAAAAAAAAAAAGAAAAATAAATGTGTATTAATACATATATAACACAACTCCAGCATTCTCTTACCGCGGAATAATTAGAGAACAGGATCAATTTGAGAGAGAGAAATTATCTTCCGTTTTAATCGAATCGAAGTACGAGATGCGTGTCCATCAGCATGATGCGCCGAAAAAATTATTCATTTCCTGCTGTAGCCGAAGCGCAACGCAACTCGCGTTTCCGTAATGCAGGGCGGCACGCTCTTAAATATTTATCAGCGCCCGCCCGATTCGCAGCAAGAAATCGCGATTTCGATTTTCACTCGGGGAAGTGCATGACAAAAGCGCGGCTGACTCGCGTAGTAGTAATACTCTGGCACGGAGCGGGATGCACCTAGGCGAAAAGTTCGCCGGCGCAGCGAATACGTTTAACGAATGTAATGGGTTCACCCGCTTAAACGGTACGGTCTAATCAAGAAAGTGGTATTCCCGGCGAACTCCCGCGCGGAAATCCCTCTCGTTCTCTCCGTTTCGTCCGGCCCCGTTCCCTCTATCTTACCCGGCTCAAGTCGCGCTGATTGACGATGAATAAAGGAAATTATGCTGCGGTGAGCTTTTATTCGCCGCACCGGCTAAAAAGCAACGTCGTTACCGATCCACGAACGGCGGTGTATACACCGTAAATCCTGTTCCAGAATTCAAATCGGACGGGCGAGAGAGAGTCTTAATTCCGAAAAAGGTTCAGAAATCGCGGCGGTGGATGGAGATATATGATTTGGTAACGCCGAGCGAATTCAATTTGGCTTAATAAAAATATAGTCGGCTGGTTAGTGGCACACAAACCGGCTCGTGCAATAACATCTCGTAATACACGATGCTTTATGCAATTTAATTATGCTAATGACCGGACGATAACGGAACGTGGAATATGCGGAATTTAATGGATAAACAGATTTTTGTTAATATATATGTGTATTGAAAGCCGTATCTGCGACATGGCTATAACGTAACCGAAATTTAATACCGCGACTACAACGGCGTGTATTGCGAAATTTATAGTCCTGAATTTCATGCACTTCCATATTTTCGCCATATATACGATAGTGAAGCGTTTTCGGTAAAGCGTACCGCTGACCCGGCCATCTTTAAAACACGTACAAAATAAACAAATTCTTTCTGAAAAATTTGTATACATATCATCTTTTTATAAACATGATATTTTCTATCAGTTTTATATATATATATATATATATATATATATATATATATAACTGATT
>JANQDE010000014.1:46990-86893 GCA_037157785.1 Cephalotes varians
TAATATTAATATAGAGATATATATATATATAATATTATATATATATATATATTATTAATTTTTAAAAAAGTTTCGAGTGAAGAGTACACGCTTTGAAATACACGCTTATAAATACAGTGCGTAGAAACATGCACCACTGCATTTTATATCTATGGTGCATCGCTGTTGAAAAGACAACCTTCCCACATATGGAAGAATATGCTTTCTTGGCGAAAGATATATTCATTAAAGTAAACGTTATTCCGTTTTCCTTTGGTGAACGTACATAGTGTCTATGCGGTGTACATTACGCAAAGTTACACGACTCACGAAGAAAATGATATGGATAATGTTGCTTTCCGCATGCGAAGCGGAAAGCGGATATCCGACAGCAGTCGATGCGCTTTATCGAAATTGCGTATTTTCTTTGCTGTATTTTTTATGAGTAATTTGTATGTGAAGTATCTCACAATCAGACGCTCCTATTTTCGGACTACAGACTTTACCCTTTTTGAGAAGAACTCTCTTTTATCGAAGGTTTTATCTTTATCTAGGAAAGAACAATTTTGTTGAAGTATCGGAAAGAACAATTTTGTTGAAATATCTGAAAATTTAAGTAGATACAGATCTGAAAATAATTTTATTAGACCTTTATTAAAATAAGAAAACTCAAACATGATGAGCAAAGTTGCAAAAAGTTTTGATGTTCTAGCAATCAGCTTCAGCGCTCATACATAATTATTTTGTGAAATACTTCGTATACTTCAGATACTTCAGCAAAATCACTCTTTCTTTTTTTATTTTCAATAATAATGTCTCAACTGCTATTTATGTAAATTGTTGCTATTGTTGTTGCTGTTGAATAAAAGTCGTGTTAAAGAAAAAATAAAATTGTTTCGACAAATCTATTTTTAGAGCTTCAATCCCTTAAAGATTTTTAATTTTTGATCGTGCTATCTTAAACTAATGGCGGTTTTGTAAATTATGAAGGACATCATTAGAAGAATATAAAATCAACGAGAATATTAGAATTTTATAACTTTACTTCTTATTACTAGTTGAAAGCATCAAGTTTTTACCTCAAGAGAGTGCCTCATAAAAAGTCACTAATTTAATCAAGATGAATTGATATGTGGCAACGGAAGGAAAGTGCAATTATTTGTTACGTCCGTTCAGTACTTAACTGTGCATTATTAATCTCCATTTAAATTCAAATAACATATATTGTCAGATATCTTTGAAAAAAATTCATGTTTAAATTTCTTTTTTCATAGTTCCCGTTTTTTTCATCGTTAATTTTCAGATAATATCGATCAGATCTTTTTGCTCTAGAGAAATTTCATTTCTTCTGCTTCGCTATGATGATAACGTCTCACGGAACGCGGATTTATATCGTTTATTCCGATCAATGAACACCTCGATTAGGAAGATAAGGTAGTTTAAGCTTGGAATATGAAATAACGGCGAGATTAAAAACCATCGTTCAGGAACCGCTCACAGGAAAGAGGGAATTATAGACAGTTTTAAATATTTATCAGGTCGTAGAAGCGGCTGCGGCTGGCGAGCTCTCCCACGACAAAGAAGCCAAATGGTAATAAATCTATGTGCCTGAGTCCCTTTCGTTCGTCTTTTCGTAGCTTTTAATTATACGAATTAATTATAACGCGATGAAAAACTCGAAACACTGTACTGCAAATCGTGATAATCTCCGAGCTATTTTACATTTTGAGCGCAAGGCTACGTATTACTTATCGTATATCATATAATATAGTATCGCTGTTTTTTATCAGAAGGAACCTTTTATTATAATTAATTATATTGCCTTAGAATTTCTAAGTATTTAATTTTAAAATGTTTCCGTTAAGTGTACCTTAGATTACAAATTGCGATACTCTTAATTTATTTTATAGTCTGTATTTATAGACTTTATAACTTGATGGAGTTGATTTTGAAGTCGAGGCTCATCATATATACATCCTTTTTATATCCTTTCTTTTCAAATAAATAAAAAAACTTATTTTGTTATCGTTATTAAACATTTATTAATTATTGTTATTATTAAATATTAGAAAAGAATTTTTTGCGATTATCGCAAATAGAAATAGAAAACTCAATTATATTTCAGAATGATTTTTTTCTTACAGTATCCAAAATATTTTATTTTTTGAAACACGTTATCACACAAGTTACCACAAGTTACATCCTGATTAATTTTAGTTAATGTCAGGTACAAAAGAGCGATTCACATTTTATTATATAAAATATCGTATTCATGCGATTATTCTATACATGCATAATTTTTTGTTCCTATAATATATGTATTTATAAATGCGAAAGACATTACGACCCATATTTATAACAATAAAACTAAGTCATTACTTGCAATTGTTAATCAATAGCCGCATAATTTCCTTGTTTTGATTCTGTGAGACATCGCGACGCAGTCACGTTGCATCTGATGTATCCGTGTAATCGCCCCCGTTATCTTATCTCTTTCTCTCGCGCAAGTGCCGGCCAATAGGGTAGATTAGATGGAACAACGTGCTGCTCCGATATCACGCGCCGCGTAACAGCTTCCTCGACGTTGCACGGCGTCGCAACCACCGAATCTCCCTTTAACGCGGACACGAAATTTACAATGCGGAAATAGGCGCGGCTGCAACGTGTAGTGGTGCATCGAGACGGGGATAATATCGAGCGCGTACACCTGTCTATCGGAGAGCCGAATGAAAGCGCACCGGCGAGAATTGCCGGGATGAAAGGCACCGGCGGCGGTGTGGGGTTGTCCATTGTCCCGATTTCTACCGGCGTCTGTGTGGTAGACTTGTCGCGCCCGTTGCGGTACGTAATAATGTGATTATGGGATGTACCACCTTACCTCCCGCCCGATTCTCGAGCCAGAGATCTCTGAGATTTAGTGGAGGTGGGACGCTGAGACGACAAGGTTGACGGAAATCGCGTGAATGCAGAACTTTGAAACCCCTCCCCCCCGCCTCTTCGTCTTCCTCAATCCCTCGAGCTAAGGACGACGTTATTATGCCGTGAGCGGCGACATGCGTTTGACTCACCTAAGCATATCGTTGGTAATGGTTTAATTACGCGAGAATTACGACTGCTCTCGAGGAATGAGTATTGTTACAGTGGATTTTGCATGAAAATAGCGGGAAGTCTCTCACTTCGTAGAGAATACATTTTCCGAAATGCATTAAGAATGTCATTTATATAATATTACTACTTTGAAACATTATTTATGCGTTATATGCGATAATTATAATATGAACATAACTAGTGATTCGTATATAATTCACGCATGTCAGCTCACATTCTCTATTATCTATACAATTAATCTTTCAATTTCAATACCGTAATTACATTGTTGACTCATTCATTTTCACATCAAGACAAACTAAATTCTTTTTCTATACATATAATGATACAAATTTCAAATAAGTCATTTTTATAATCCCATTATTAGTTTTCCGCGATGATACACGCATCATGAGCTGCATTTTTCACGAATCAATAAGAACATCCTGTTTCGAAAGGGTCAACGCGAGAGGACAACCCGATAATTCGATTACAACCATGTTACGCTTATCAGTGCATTGACGCACGTGTTTACAGATAAGTTACATCTCTTTTAAAATTATTGCAAAACCGATATTCGCCGAGGGTCATGTGCATCAGATTCCACCCTACCCAAGTGCCTGTTTACAGTGATTAAATTATGCTCACGTTGCCGTTACACGTGCCCGCGCTAACGTGTCTACCTACAACGTGACGCGTTTCCTAGCTGTAGGGAATGGGGAGTTGCACGAAATAATACACGTGCACTTCGCAACTCGCCGTCTGCTACAATACTGCCTGCGAATGTGTGTGTGTGTGTGTGTGTGTGTGTGTGTGTGTGTGTGTGTGCGCGCGCGCGCGCGCGCGCGCGCGCGTGTGTGTGTAGGGCACACTGAAAGCACCCTTCTTAAATTGTTGTAAACATTCAAAGTAATGTTGAAAAGAATGATGATTAAAAAAATTGAATTTCTTCCTAAACTTTGCTACTACTTTCAGTTAAAAAACTCTTTATTCGATTAATTCGTAATTGATCTGCTAAAAGTCTCATAAAGATTATTGTGTATTATTTTATAACTTTATCGCAGTCATTCTTGAAAATAACTAAATAAATGTAAAATAATAAAAATTATAATTATAAAATTTTAATTTTATTAAAATAAATTTTAATAAAATAGTTTGCTTGAGATTGAAAGAAAAATAATATGTATCTGAAAATATAGTATTTATTAATCTCTTAATTGATGTGGTATACGTTATTAAACTATCGAGGGTTTCATAAAAGCTCTAGCAATATCTTCACATTTTATCAAGGTAAAATCTATTTGAAATTAATCAATAATTTGCTTAATTAGAACGTGTTTATTTACGAACGATGCAAATTACTACTTGAAATTCGCTTCGGATCAGAAGCTGTTTATAGCGATAGTAACTCGTTAAAAATCTCATTACGGACGTATTTAAATCGCCAAAAATTTATCGGCCGTAGAAAATACGGATAATGCTACTGCTGAGAAGAGTTAATATTCACGTCATTCAAATAGCGGACTTTAAAGATAAAGTATAACGTGATATAATTAATGCATTTATTATGATTATCTCTTAGTTTTGAACTTACGAGAAATTCGTGAGAAGAAACGAGTGGCATTATAATGATAAAAATTAAGATATCAACGAGATTGACTTACTAATTAAATTTTTAATCGTATAATCAATTACAATTTCTTTTTAAATTATTTTTTCTAAAAACTTAATAAATAATAATAATAAGAATAAAGTATATTATAAATATTTTTACATTGATTGTGACTCAGAATGAATATACAATCCTAATCAATATCTCTGCGAATAATCAAGTATAAATAATTTTTTGCATCGTTAACTAAAAGAAAGACGATATTTTTAACATAACAAAGAATTTGAAAAAAAAACTAAGGAAGTAAGTAAATAAGGAAGTATAAAGAAATATCAAACAAAATCTACTTTTTGCTAAGAAAATAAGTAAGAAAATAAGTCAAATAGAACATACTTCCTTCTTTTCCGCGTAATGCACACGATTTAAAAATTAAAAAGTAAAAATGTTACATTTCTAATTATTTTGCACAAGACATCTTTCTAAGATTAATTAAATTAATGAATTAGACGTTCTTTCGGATCCAAACGAGAAATTAGATGAAACGCCGTGCGCGAAATCCATTCCTTTTTTTTCGTTTGCCACTTACCGCGCTGCCAAATTGGAGTACTGGCTGGATTGCTGTCTACCTCGCATTTCAGGCTGACAGACATCCCCTCGACGATCGGAATTCCAAAACCAGGTAAACGCGTTATCGCGAACGATGGAGTATCTGAAACAGGTATTAAGCAATTAGTGTCAATGCCACGACGTCGATGCACTTCGTGATATCATAGAGAAACATGAAAAAAATATCTTGAAAAGAAATACGACATCGCAGATATTGCAAGAAATATAAGATTCGTTCCATTTTCAACTTGCTCTACTTTCGCGTAATATATTCGTCTAAATGAATTCTATAATGAAATTCAAAATGAAAATAGTCATTTAATAGGTAATTCAGAAGATATTAGCAATTGCGAATTGCAATCTTATTTCGCAGACGATAGCAAGTCCGCGAGCTCGCAATTTCCGAATAAGATTTCCGGTAATCTTGAAATGTATTGGCCAACGTAATCTGATTTCTACGCATTCGAAAGTCATTCTTTGTACGACGGAGATTCTATGTATGAAGACATCGGCCACTGCAGATTGAATCTTACGAAAATAGCCAATTTTCAAATAAAAATAGTAGATTAAAGATTACTGAGGATACAATTCACAATAGCGAAAAGAAAAATCTTTCAATTGACTTCTATCTTTTATCATTTTCGAACATTGCTTTCCAAGGATCAAAAATAAAAAATAAAGAAATAAGAAATAAAATATGTATTACGTATTTATTAAAAGAAATTTATTATTAGAAAAAGATATTGATTAATACCTTAAATATTCAAGCAAGGAATAATATATTTTGTATTGCAGTGCAAGATTTTTATATCATATTGAATAATTGTTTAACTGCTAAGAATAATGTAGTGAGAAACGCTCTTCGGTAAAATTATTGTATTCACTCAATTTTCTAAATATGACCTGAATATAGATATCGTTTTCTCTATGATTGAATTAAATAACATTTCCAGATCAGTAGTGCTCCAAATTTTACTCAGCGTTTCAGTAATGTGAAAATACTTTTCACATTATAAATATCTGCTTAAATGGTTTGTTTGTTTGTAATCCGTAGCATGCTTATTTCCACTGTGGGAGTTCACTGTGACCTGCTTTCGCGCGGAGTTCACTTCTCGAATACAAACCAGCTTTCCACCCCGCAACAACATTGCAGCGACAAAACTTTACATCATCACCAAATAGATACAGCGCAAGGAAGAGCGAGAACGAAGGCAACGAGAAGCGTTGGCTATCGGAATGCTTGTTATAATGAAGAAGTAAATTCCGAGAGATAGTTGAACGTAATTGAACGCATCAAGTGCCTCTAGAAATCAAATGTAATAGTCGGAGATGACGCGTTTCTCCCTTTACCTCCAACAATCATCCCTATTTCTCTTCTGCGTTCAGTACGAGCTTCCCTTCCGTGTCATTAACGACCAACGTGGAAGCGAATAATAGGATTCAGGCATATTCTGCTGGTGTATGGTATATATATATATATATATATATATATACGGCACGAACGAACGGCAATAAGGTTGGCAGAGAACGAGCGAGAGGAGCGACGAGAAGGGAAGGTTTTCAAAATCGAACAAATGAGATATAGATACGACGAGGTCGTAGTGAGTAATTAACGAACGGGACAGTCAAGATTTTACGGGTGCCGAGGTCGTATTCGTTAAAAGGTTCCACTACTATCACCGTCACCAACGACGAATGGTGGAAATATCCACGCGCTCTCTTGGCGCCCTGGCGAGCGGAACGTCGCTCGACGCCGCTTCAGCGATTTGCCGTTACCGTTATATTGCCGTTCGGCTCGTTAATATCACGCCGTGACTAACGGGATAGCCACCGAGGTCGCAGAATAAATTGGAGATGCGTCAAATTGCGCGAGAAAAGGAAGAGACGAGTTACTGGAAAACGTGACGAGAAGGATCGCGCCATGCAGGGGCGCATAGAATATCGAAAGCGGGAGACGCGGAGGAAGGGATGCGAGGATAGCGTACGCGATGAAAAAAAGAAAAAGTGGAGAAAGATAAAACGGAAAACGAAGCGACACAGGAAGGAGAAAGAAGAGAGAGGAACAAGGGCGGCATGACTACCAGGATGGCTCGAAGTTATTCACTCGGCTATAATAGCGCGGTGCTGGGACAATGCAAGCTTAATGAAAGCTTCTCTCCCCGGCGCACCGACGACCTCATCCCCTCGTTTCCCTTGCCATTCCCGGTCCGTCGTAGTCGCCGACGTCACCGACGCCGCCGGGCACACCGCACTGTAGTCCCAGTGCAACAGCGTAAACACCAAACAAAGAGAACAATGAGACACAGAAGTGTCCCACAGACCTCGATTGCTTGATGAGAACTTTAAAGCGCGCCCGCAAACTACCGGTTCATCTTTTATTACAGGATTGACACCGTGCAACCTGGGGTAGGATGCCGCTATAATATCCTTTTACTAGAATTCCGCAAAATACTTTTTTCAATCTGTTAATATCTTCGAGGCGTTTTATCGCAAGTGTTTTCCATTTTTCGTACAGTTCCTGATCTTCGTTGTAATGCTCTCTTGTATCTTCTATTTCTTCATTTTTATTCTTTTTCATCAGCGATATTGGTCAATTAAGTTTGATAATAAGTAATTGACTACTCAACGGTGCAAATCGTACGAGCCGGATTTTTAAGGCAACACGAGATCCCCATCTTTCGCTTAGAATGAATTTCTCTGAAAGAAATTTCTCCCGCTGTTTCAGCCGGAACAATCGTAAACTTTATACGGGCCGTTAAGCAAACCTGTATACGACCCGCGGGAGAGGATTTCGTGAACGCGTGTAGAAAAGGTAGAACGCACAAAGATATGGTGACATTATTAAACAGCTAAAATTTGTTGTATACGTAGAATCTATATTGATCTTATACACGATTTTGTAACGATTTAATAACGATTAACGAGGCAAATTTCAATAAATCTCCTGAATAATATGTATGATTTTTTTAGTTGAATAAACTTCTGAGGCAAAACTTGAAACAACTGCAGAAATAATTTTATAATATAAATGTTGTAAACATAACTTTACATTCGTGAAAATAATTTTACGAATGCAACGTGCACATTGTTATTTGCTATGTTCGATATGCCATTTTTGTTTGTCGAGATTGCTTTTTTACGAATCAAAACAAACGACGCAATATAGCTAGTAGTATTAATTCGTTTTAAATCAAGAGCGAACCAACATCGATCCAAAGAAGTGGTCGTGAAAATAAGGACGCATTCGAATATGAGGTGTAACAGCGAGAGAGAAAAAGAGGAGCGCGATTCGCCGATGCCAGCCGATTGCAAATCATTAAACAACCATCATCAATATAACTGCGCCGTTATTGAGGCGACAAGCCGCCGAATGGCTCTCGTTGCGACGCGATAATGTTCGTTGTATATATTTATAGAACGATGAAATGGCGAGAATAGTGTGAATACAAGCCGCAGGATAGCACCAGAGGCATACAAAAATTCATCGGTGGCATCATGGTGTCATCTGTTCCAAACAGCTCTCTGCAGTGTCAGTTTTACGTAGTGGTGCCCGGAAACATTTGACGTTCCTCTATCCTCTCAAATAAATTGCTTCTAAGCGAGATAAATTGTATAATAACGAGTTACATATTTTAAAAGACCTAATGCTTAATTATTTTGATCTCGTGCTTCCAATTTTTTGACTTTCCTCTTTGCAATTTTCTTTTTAATCATCAGGAGAATGCAACAATTAAATCTCACAATTAACAGCTTCGAAAGAAGATACTGTTTCTCGCGATAATCCTGTATAGTTTGTCATAATCCATCACGATTATCCAGATGACGAAACGAGGAATAGTCGGATTCCTGTCGAATTTGCAATTCGCATATCAGCCGCCGCGTCCGGTATGTAGCAGTTTATGCACATCGAAACGACCGCGGTTTACGATAGCAGCCGTTAAAGTTTAAGTCCGGCTTTATTAGGTCAATGGGCGACCACGTGCGAAAATTAAGCCCTCGTAACGTGTCGGGTACATAAAGGGTTGGCAGCCAAAGAGGCAGACATTGAATAACGCTACGCCGCGCGGTTTTCCTATTCAATCGCGGCACGTATGCTACGTAACTTTATTAAACATAGTCTGAAGGAAAAAAAACGTTCGCTAAACAAGTTGAAAAGACGCGAAGGAAACTGAAAATGCCGTGAAAAATGCCATCGGTATACTAATGTAAAAATGGAGACAAGATACACACACACACACACACACACACACACACACACACATATATATATATATATATATATATATTTATGTATTTATATTTATAAGCAGTTGAAAATATAAAAAATATAATTTTTCTTATTTTCAATGTAAACTGTAAAACAATGTAACTGTAAAAGCAAAGGTAGTCGATATATTCACAATGTATTAAATTTACACTTGACTTTTTTATATATTCAATAAAGGACTAAATACTTTAGTCAGTTCGCGTTGCACAAATGGAAACAGGTGCGATGGAGAACAAATTTTCCTTATTACTTTCTGCAAAAGAGAATAGCAATAGCAATAGAGGCGATAAGAGAAACTTGAGCACCTGATCTTGTAAACTCCAACGACTCCGCTTCAGTGCCGAATCATAATCTTAAGTTCACGCAGCTTCCGCGCTCTTAAGCTAGCAGTTATTCTCTAAGGAATTACCGCGCGAGAGCTGTACCAGTTCTTGTTACCTACCTAAGTATTCTCGTGTTGCTACATAATTACCAAGTACCGAAGAGCCACTGCTATTAAGCCGCTATTAATCTAGTTGAAGCACCGTATGCGACACTGCATGCCAAATTGCGCTTATTGCTAGAGATAGATCGGTACGTAATCTAAAAATCTCGGCGAGTCGTTTGGCGGAGATTGCTTTGCAATTGAAAATTAATCACGGGCGTGAATTCCAAGACGAACGATGATGATGCTAAACGCGCAAATATAACGTGAAAAGTTAACGAGAAACATCGAACGTCACAGCGATAATACGACCCTTTAACCCTAGTTAGCTATGCGCGGACTATATAAACAGACAACGATACACGTGTGCGATAAGCGCGATGCAAATTGTGGCGGGGAATAATGGGAACACTTGATCGCGTGTGTATGCACATTAAGGGGATTCGAAACAAGCGGTAGAATTTTCATCGTGGGACCTCCACGATCCCAGACATACGTTTAATGCGACGCTTGTCTGGGTGCAACTACTTTATCACCGTGGGGGTTTGAGGCAGACGGTTAAACCATCGTCGCTATATCGCGATGATATTATCGCGCGTACTCCGGTATCGTGCCATTTCACAAATCTACAAGTTATTTTCGGATCAGTCGGCGCGACTCGGCGCGTCAGTGAAGCCGCAGTCGACATACCGATGCAATTTCGCATGAGGCTTCGCTCGCAGCCGTGTTATTCAAGCCGGACGCGCCTACAAAGCACGAACGCGCGTGAATTGAAGCTAGTCGGCTCGCGTGCACTTTTGTAATCGGGAGGATATGCAACCTGTGTCTGTGAACAACGCATTCATCGGGCGGAGTCGCGATGCAAATCGGATTTCGGTCGAAACACAGTGTCGCTTACAGTTGCATACTTTGCTTGTGAATACAATGTACTGGCGTGTTAGTGTTAGGACAGGTAAAAACAATAGAGTTAATGGCAGGACGCGCCTCTCGAGCCTATTAAAATGAATAAGACGACGATGATACATAGAAATAATAATAAAATACAGGAAAAAAGAAATTGAGAGATAAATGGACATAACTCTGTTGAAAGAAAAAAATATTTCAATAATAAATATTGGGCTATTAAGGTATAATAAAAATGATATAATAATAATTTTTGTTTTTATCATATTTTTAAAGGAAAACTTCTATTAATATTATTAGTTTTGATTTTTTAGCTATAATAGATAAATGAATAAAACAAATAAAAGCATTTGCTGTATCAAAATTAGTCAGATTTAAGGGAAAATAGTATTAAACTATCTATTTTATGTTCTTCGTATATTAAATATATGATATATTTCTACCTTGCTATAAATTTGTGCAAAATAACTCATATGAAAAAGAGAAAAAGAGAAAAATTGCTGTTGCACATCATCATAAGCGAAAATATAATACTACTGAGAAACATCATCAACCTTCTCAAAAGTCAAGGATCCCAGTTTGAAAAAGCAATATTACTCCGGGGATCCCTAATTCAGCCTAATTGCCCGCTTATGCGAATCCTTGAAATATTTATGAAGTTTTATGAGAATTTTTCATCTTGCAAGCGGTGCTCCTTTGAAGAGACCCCAGAGGGTTATGAAGACTTCAACTTCGAATAGCGATTATGCCGATATCAAAGGTATTCGCATTGCTGCTCGAGGCTACGTACGGACCAAATTTATTCGACCTGTTGTCGAACTTTGATTAAGCACTCGCGAACTACTTCCATCTAATGCCGTTCTCTCTCTCTCTCTCTCTCTCTCTCTCTCTCTCTCTCTCTCTCTCTCTCTCTCTCTCTAATACAATAGTTATTAGCTTTTGGAAACTTGCTTGAACTTATTTAAAACAAGTTACGTTATATCTCACAAAGATGAATATATAATGATATATAATTGTAGTATTATGCTACAGAATAATAAAAATGTAGGAAGAATAGAAAAGAAACCGTTCAATTATTGTGTCAGTTATTAAATTACGTTTTTACGACAATGATTTTTATCAAGATACAAACGATCGAGTTACACACTTATACTGGAGCATTTCAGTACAGGTACACGTACGTAATCGCGTAACAATGTTCTTGGTCTATGTCGTAACTCCTTATATCAAGTCTTGTTGTTGTAGATGTAGTAAATGTATATCGCATACGCTGTATAATTATACGTAACTAGAATCTGGTGTTATAGTGTAGTCTCTATAGAATATACTCGGGAACGTGGAGGGTACATTCTCCGCGTTCCCTGGAGTATAAGATATCCTATATCCTCCATATCCTCAACAGGGAATACACCACTTTAGACGTCGACGTGAGGCGCCCACGAAGCCGTCCAAGCGGGAAGCATCCCGTCAGTTCTGGCGATATAAGAAATAGAGCGGAAACTAGACGGCTCGGTCCACAGCAATTGAATAACCACGCACGCGCGATGTTTACTGGTTTCGCTAGAATTTCATTTTCGTATAATCAAATTGACTAAGCTCCGAAGGGAACACGTGTCATAAGAGGCGCAATCTTTTTTTCAGAAATAAAGGGGATGACACGCAAAGAATATTATTTATCATTAAATCATTCGTTTTACGAAGATTATTATGGATAATATGCAAATAATTCTGTGTATTTTTACTTTTAATGTCATATTTTTTTTTTAGAAGAACTGTAATTAATTATGTTATCCATTCTATAGTAATTGATTTCATTCGGATTCATGACATACAGCTGTAAATTAAATCAGCATATGTAGTTGCATATGTACATGAAGATTATGGCTTTCAACTTGATGAAAATAATTTGATTTTCCATAAATATTCAAAAGCCATTATCTAAATTGACATTAAAATAATCGTAGCTCTTCTACGATATCGCTGCGATATCGATTTTTCTACGTTTCCTGAGACTGCGCAATACCCTGTGAATCTCTGCGAACGAGTCGTCTGCTGCACAATCCTACTTTTGTTTTTGTTTTTTGTTTTTTTCAATTACGAAACATGTCTTTTAAATCGACATGGACGCAATCACCGTGTCCCATCCACCGCATATTTTCAGTAACGTTACCGACAATTTAACGTCTTCAGAGTGCATGCATCGTTTCACAAGATTATACAAAACCCGACCAACCCTTTTCCTCGTTTCCGCATCGAAATTTTACCACTCCGTAGAACAAATTCGCGATAAAAGACTCTCTAACGACGTGGTATACGTCGTTTTAATTCACGGACGAAGGGACCGACTGCTGGTGCGGCGGCCGGACAGAAGGAAAATCGTCAGCCCGTTGCTTTAATGAAGTGTCGTCCACAACGACGGTCGACGTTCATTTCGCACATATGTATGTACGTAGAAATCTCTCGTCCTCGACCAGTGCTGGGAATTATATACGACAGCGGCGGTCGGATGAGCGACACGAAGGAAGACGAGACGAGACGGTTCACTGCGGGAGCTGAAAAAGTGAGAAACGGCGACGGAAACTCGCCGTAGCTTGTGCGAAAGAAGAAAAAAAAAAAGGAGAAGGAGGGAAAGCAAGGGAGTCAGAGCAGAGTCAGAGAAACAGTCGCACGGAGAGCTGTCCGCATGTAGACGTTAACAGTGATATTAATGCGGCCCGGCAACGGGACACACGCGAGAAAAGTCAACTGGAATGGCACGTTATACGTCACACTTCGCCGGAAACTGCGGCCTTCGGCCGCAAATAAGGATAGTATCGGTCATACATACGAGGTAGGTTTGAATTTGTATGACGAAGAAAGTTTTCATTTACAAAATTGCATATTGCAGCTACATGGAGAAACAACCAGTGATAATAACGAGGAGATAAGCTAATTAAGAAGATATTGAAAAAATTTAATTATATTTGTTATAATTTCTTCAATATAACAATATGTTGAATAATATTTTCAATATAACAATATGTTGAATAATATCTTTTAATTATATAGCGATCCCGTCTTTTTTTGAATGTTTTTTTGCTTTCAAAACACGCGAAATATTATTTTCGACATTTTATTATTCAAAAATATTCGATATCATAAATATGAAAAAGGATATTTTACGCTAATCGTCATGCCATCACTATCCACACAAACACATTAATTCCCATTTCCCATTCCCATAGCACATTAAAATCCAAACTTATCGAGAATGTATTAGCTTCAATTTCTGTCGGAAGCTTATACGTTTGCCAAGCCGCAATTTAGGGCCGTGAGCACAAAATTCTTCAACAATTTCAAACTTCCGTTCGCTGAACGAGGGGGACTCCTGCAAACTGGCGACTAGTCGATCCCGGCACAAAAGCAGAACGTTATGGCACAGGCCCAGACGCAATTGTGCTTTAGAACCCGGGCGCGACCTGTCTCATTTTGCGCTAACATTTTCAAGCCATTGCTGCGCGGAGCGCATAATCCGGGATTTAGACAGACCACGACAAAACGGTAAATTCGTCGACGTTAGTCAGCGTTGGACCTGCGAAACGCGAACGTTTAGCGTTTAAACGTGACGTCGGCAGTGTAAACAACAGTGTCTGTAAATAATGATGATGCGGATGACGATATCGGTTGAAAAAAGGCTCGTTGGGATATAGTTCGCGTTATAGATAATTCAAACTGTGGCTTTTCAATGGTCGTTTATCCCATACGCAAGTATTAGACCGATCATCCAAAACGAAACTCTACTTTTGAAACTTTAAAAATTTCGTATAAATGTTTTATAGATTTATCACATAATAAAAAAAATTTTAATATCAGAATTATTTGCTATTTCATTTGCTTAAATCATCAAGTATTGTTTTGCCGACGCATTTGATGTGAAATTTGAGATTAAGCAAATTTTCAATATTTTATGTTTTTTTCTCTGAATTTATATTCATTATCTACATCCCATATATATGTAACTTTTTTACTGATAACGTATTTTTTAACATATAAAAATATTTTTCTATTTTTTATTTTTTTCTTTTGTTAGTATATTGTTTCGCTAGAAGTTTTTGTGTGATAATGATATTTCTTATACGTATTAAAAATATACAAATTATATTTCTTATATTATAGTATATAAATATACAAATTTACATTACAATTAACTGTAAGAATTAAAGTCTTAATAAAAAAAAGAACTGAATGATAAACAGAAAACAGATACTCAGCTTATGGACATATTCAATTACATATAAGATAATGGTGCAAGAGGGCTAGTAATCCCTCTAATGTCTTTCTTATCAACGCATAAAACTCACTATTCTAGATGTAAGAAGAACTCAACTTTAATCAACTTATAGTTGCTTCTACTATATTAGTGATTCTACTATATTAAGCAATATGACGTGACTTGTGTAATTTTCTTTTCAATAAACTTCCTTGCTCAATAAAACATCTTTGATGAAATACGACATATGTTTTTATAATACAAAATATCATAATAG
This sequence comes from Cephalotes varians, assembly GCA_037157785.1. NCBI lineage: Eukaryota > Metazoa > Arthropoda > Insecta > Hymenoptera > Formicidae > Cephalotes > Cephalotes varians. The sequence goes on from JANQDE010000014.1 coordinate 62,395, forward strand.
AGAGAGAGAGAGAGAGAGAAAGAGAGAGAAAGAAAGAGAAAAAAAATTGAAATCAAGTTATCGTCAATCAAGTTAACATTTTGTATAGAATAGAAAAGATTCAGACAACAATCTAAAATAATTTGAAAAAAGACGTCTTATAGAAAAATATAATTTCTTCCGTTATGTATTACTTAACATTATTTTAAGAGCTTAAGTTATTCAAGGAGATACTTAATTTTTTAAGTTCTTGTAGGTTATTTATTCCGGATTCTCTCTCTCTTTCGCTCGCTCTCTCTCTCTCTCTCTCTCTCATATCCCTCTTCTCATTATATACATATGTTTTTTGTTCTATACGACATGCTAGCATACTTAATTGTTATGTCATATATATATATATATATATATATATATATATATATAAAAGAAGGAAGTGAGAAAACTTCTTGCTTAGCAAAGTAACGAGCGATAATTATTATTATTATTTTTTTTACACACACACACACACACACACACACACACACATAATCAAGAAGAGTTTATTGTTAATGTTCATAAAGTAGCGATTTTATTATGCTCGTGCACGTGACTCATTCGTACTAATCTAGGAGCATTCCTTCTTCCAAGGGAGTTTTCAAAAGGCGATGAGAATAATGTATCTAATTCAGAATCACAGGTCTATTGAAAGCGTAGACGCCGGTGTCTACTTTCCGGTAGAATCAACGTCGTTTCATTGAAAGCCTCGCGGTTTCTGTGAGTCGACCGAGAAGGGTAAATACCGCACGCGAATAATATACGCGTGACACGGTCGTCTCGCCCGCGAGACACCATGGATACACATCCGGATGCGTGAGACAGCGTGTATATGGTAATGCCGGAGTGGCTTTATGTCGAGTGTTAACGATTCCGCGTTCCATGATATTAATCTGAATTTCAAATTTCCACGCTGCAGCACCTTCGCTCATGCACAGAGTCGCGGGCAAGATGCACAATCAAACTTATGCACTGGACCGAAAGTCTCCGATCTAACGCTATCTCCATTCGTGGTGACTCCGGTCTAGCGTAAAAACATTATTAATCTCTCATCTTAACGAGATAGTTAAATCGTACATCGTGCACCCGAGAATACAAACGAAACTCGCTGGTGCAGACCGTTTGCCGATACGCTTCCGGTGTTGTAGATGTATTTGCAAAGGATGCGAGAGATCATCGAGTATACACATGCGCACTCATTTTCGTACCATCGGTTTCACGATCTACATTTCATCGTGCCGTTCGCGTCTCCTCTGGAGGGATAATAATGTAAGACATCGAATGGCAGAACGCGTCTTTAAGCGCTGTAATTTACAGCAGAGCGGCAGATTCGTCGGAATAATACAGTAGTAAATGGCATCGTAACGCCGCGAGCACTGCTTGCACGAGTGAAATTACTCGTATAATGAGCGGCGTGTATAGCGAAGAAGCTCGGCTACTCCTCGGAGTAAAATATAAATACGCTTCGTGGAGCTGATGGAGTAGCTAGCTAGCGCGTCAAGGTTCCGGCAGGGGTAGTAAAAAGCTGCTCAAAAGAAACTCTGTGAGAACTGAACCGTGAAGACGCATAAAGATGAGCGTTAATCTGACGTCAACCGCGGTAGGCTAGTTTTAAACTCATTAGCGAGTTAATAGAGACGCGGTGAATTTCTATCTTCATAATTGTCTCTATTCCTGCTTTTTGTGTTAAATGCAGAACAGACAAAATTTCTCTCTTTCTCTCTTTCTTTCTTCCCCCTCCTCTTTTACCCTTTTTTTCTGCTCTCTCTTAATGTACATAGAGAATATATTGTAGAAGAATGCACAAAAGAACGATTTTGTTGAAATATCTAAAAATTTGGCTAGATATAGATATAGATCTGAAAAAAATTATATCAGACTATCAAAATAATAATGTAAAACGTTTAAATGTTAATGACAATAATATTACCGCAAAAACATTAATATTTTAATATTCTAATAACTAGTTTGAATAGCTTACATAATTATTTTGATGATCCAAACAAAATTATTTTCGGATCTATGTACTTATAGCTAAATATTTATAGCTATAAATTTTTAAATACAAAATTATTTTTCAGCAAAATTGTTCTTTCCGTGAACGTCTAGAATTTTCGTCTTCTACATTCCATATAATCTAATATATTTGTAATCACACACACATAGAATTATTTTATTGAGAGAAGAGGATTTTAATAAATAAATTCATTTGAAACAAACATTGCTGAAGATTTAAAATGTCCCAAAGATTTAACCGTTCAATTTTGTACAAAGCCATGCTCCTGCCAATTCTAACGAACATTGTTCCGTGATGATCAGAATTCCGTTTCTCGTAATGGTTTGGAATACTAATAAAGCGAGCAGCCGTTAGTGATGTCAAAGACTTTTTGCGCGAGAGCGGTTACGTGAGCTCAATAAGAATATATCTTCTTGCATGCAAAGGAGAAAAGACACATGCATTCTCTACCGGAATTAGAAATGTTTTATGCATATTATTGCATGCCATGTAACTTGCGATATATACTGTGTGTTTCCTAGTCTACTGAGGAAGTACTGACTGTGTTTTCTTTTAGAGTTTCCAGAATAATTAGGTGTGTGTGTGTGTGTGTGTGTGTGTGTGTATGTGTGTGTGTCATGAGAAGGAGAAAAGAATTCTATTACAACAAGATCATCGTGCTAGTACATATTTGACGGAAAAACGAATTTCGTCATCATAATCAATTGATATTAGCACAACACTGTTTTATTAATAAAATATAAAAATCTTGTTAACAGCAAATAAAATTGTTCATAAAAATGAATATTAAAGCAAATTTAATTTACCGCTAAATCGAATGAAATACATTTTGCTGTTATAGCAGATTTTCATTGTTTTGATGACGGAATAAAAATCAATTTATTATTATAATGAAACGATTTGCAAAATATGGTTATAAGAAAATAAAATTAATACAAAGATAAAATTAATACAAACTTTTGTTTAATATTTTATGATAATAAATGACATCTGTTTGTATATAGATTCTAGTTCTAGTTTTTGCATATATTTATAGATTGTAATCATATGTGAAAATATAAATCTTAAATTGTGATAAACAATTTTGTAAGAAACCACATTCTTTATAATTATATATTTTTTTAAAATAAAAATAGTATACTCTTTAACAATTATTAATAATATTATATGGAATATTATTTCAATATTATAAAAGCCTCAGATTCTCACTTTCTATTCCGATTAATCTCATATTTAAATATATTATTATAGCAACTGCATCAATAATACCAAATCTGAAAATTCATGCGAAATTTTCAAATTCATGTGTGTATTTTATGACGTGCATTTCACACCTAAATTTTGAAATTTATTAATATTTGTTGGAGGATGTACTATTTTACGGATAATAGCAAAATTTTTTTTTTCTCCGAAACTGCCTATAAAACAATAAGAATAATCATAAAATTTCTTCACGCGCGTCTATAGCGCACTAGCTTAAGAAAAATAGATAGCAAATGTTTTTTTTCGCGCAAAATATTTTATTGCGATGTTAAGATTTCGTGACAAGGATTTTTAATCATAATGTTACTTGCAAAAGTTGCACGGCTCAACTCTATAATATAAAGTGAGGATGATTTTCTTCTGTGGCTGGATGGAATCACGGGGCGGGTTTATAACCAGGATAGCAGACGATATTACTTCATATTAAGCAAAGCTTACGGCCCATAAGCCAGTCTTCGCTAAATTGACGGAGCTCATTAGCACGGTTACCTCTTCCCGAGCGTCTTGTTTCAACACTGGCGGGCGAATCCTTTTCCCGCGTACGCTTGTATACACGGTCTGCGCGACCACTTTTCTTCTTTCCTTTCCTTTATTTTTTTTTTTTTTCAAAACTATATCATTATTTACAAATTCCTCAATTTTCATCATCCTGTCTCCGCTATCGCGCGGAGACAATTTTCTCGATTGCATAACGCATTCTCCCTACGANTTTTTTTTTTTTCAAAACTCATCCTCTCGAGGTTGCCCATAGTCATGGACGAAAAAGCGGAAGCTGAGCTCTGGCAAAGCTGATGAGCTTAAGTTTGCCGGTTTACAAAAAGAAAAGTTGAAGAGTCCGACGCTGCCGGATAATCGATGTTACATTGAGCCAAGTAAAGGTATGCAAATGATTATTAAGCCACGATGCTCAAACGGCTGCCAGCGCTCAGAGATGATCTTGCCAATTATCTTTTACACATCTCGTCGCAACGACTTTTTCATATGAACGTATAATCACAACGGATATTTTCATCTGGTTTTTATGCGTTCGTTGAAAATTTTTATTCAAAGAAAGTATTTAAAGATAAATAAATATATAATTTCGTACACATCTTTTTGTATTTTTCCTGAAAGCTGATTAGAAAAGCTTTTATTTAAAAAATCGCCTATTTCTTTATTCGTAATGTTTCAACATACAATAATGTATATGTTTCAACTTCAAACATATATTAACTACAGATAGATATATATGTGTGATGAATACGTCATAACGTGAGCAATGAAAGTTTACTAAAAAGCAAGTCTACCCTGCACTTTAATTGAAAACGAAGAGATGCATACTTACAATACGGAGAACTTGCTGATGAACAGGAATTCGTGTACCTTTGCGTTGCAAACCGGTTATAAGAAGGGGTAACTGCGAAAGATAGCAGGATGCAAATGAGCATGCTGCAGTACTTGAAGAAGTTTACATACAACTTGGCGTACATTCCTACGAAGCTCCTCTTTCATAGAAAGCTTCTTCCTCGCCATGATTTTCGAGCGCTTCATTCGACAAGAACTTCAAGATATGAATTCCCTGCTCGTCGTAAACAGCGCAAAACAGCGTGGGGATCGCGGTTGGATTTCATAAAAATCACATCAGCCATAAAATTGAAGACGTATACAAGTTTGAAGGAGATGAGTCGGCGAAGAGATAAGGAGAATTCGCGGATTATCAAGTCGCGACATTGGAAAGGCTGTCTGCATCATGATAAGAGAAAGAGAGTGGGGGAAGAGAAAAAAGAGAGAAAGAGATACAGTTAATTATGTTTTATGCATTCCGCGTTGAGAAGTCATCTTTGACTTTCTAGCGAACAGCGTTCTCCGCGAGGAACTTTCCTACGCATTACTTTTCTATTAGATGGCCTGCAGTGGAAATTTAAATTATCGAATTCCGATAACGCAATGCCCGACGAATGAGAGGGATGGCCGCTAAGACTCCAATGTAAATTTAAAATGGCAGAACGTTGTTTTACCCTCGATTTTGAAGAAATTGAAAACAAGGGTCGTAGATATCAACGCGATATAAACGCGATGCCGACGATAAGACGCGAGGGCGTTTATAGTAGACAAAAAGTACGTATCGTCTCCCGCGTGGATAGGAGCGCAAGGATGGCAGAGAAAAAAGATGGTAAAAATGGGTACGAAAGCAAAAGATGTTTATGTAACCCAATTTTCCGACCGATTGGCGCCGGGTGGCCAATTTCTAGTCTTTCCCGCGTTTCTCCTCGTTATACTTACTTTATCTCTTTATATAAGCTAGCAGCAAATGCTTCGCAGAAGCGGCGTATAAGTTTTCGTTTGCCTCGCATCTTCATTCAATCGCCAGACTTTATCTCGCTTTAAAATATCGCGCTCTCATTTTCTCATTACAAAAGTGAACAGACACGAGGCACTATCGCTGGTCGTAAATCTTTTTTTCAATAGAAAACATCAAAAAAACAAGAAAAAAGGAATGCGCAAATGCACTGAGAAAGCGAGAAGAAAGTGAGAAGGGTGGAATTGCGCGGAAGGAAAAGGGAGGAAGAAAACGAATTTTTAGGGGAATATAAGAGGAAATATAGAAAAGAAGAACTCGACACGATTTAGAAAATGTTATTTCATTGCCCCGTGGGAAACAGCTAATAACGATATTGTATAATGACTAACATTGAATCCTGCAAAACTGATGTTACGAGCTTTAATTCCTTTCTTCGTGTGTTTATTTTCTCTTTTGTTTTTTTTTGTCATCATTTTTATATAACTTTTATATAAAAAATTTTGTCGAAACGATTGTGAGCCTATCATACACAAGATTCTCTTAAATACATTTAAGTAGTTCTGTGATAATCATCTATAATTTTACATTTGCGTTGCATGTAATTAATTGTGAATGTATCACATAAAATCTAAAATTAATCAAATTATTTTTAAATTTAAACCAAATTTTAAATGTTATAATTTTATTTTAAAAATACTTATAAATACATACTTTTTATTTTGCTCATTATTATTATTTTTTATTTTGTGACCATATTAATCATTAACACCCTGCTTCAATTTATATATCATTGTTATTAATAGTTTTATTTTAAAGTTATCGCAAAATTTTACGTTAATATTAGTATACATTTTAAAATAATCTTTACCATACTTTATCGTATCTTTTTTACGCAGATAAACGTAAAACACCTGAGATAAAAGTTTATCGTTTTTTGAGAGATATGTACATTGTCGCATCGCGAGCATCAACGAAAGAAAAATCACCGTCCCTTCCATCGGCGCACTTAACCAAAGTAATGCAGTCAGCTGCCACTTCGACGTTCCCTTTCCTGGACAAGTCAACTTCCGCCTGCGAGCGATCTTCCTGATCCTTGATTATCGGCGAAGAGGATATCGTAGTCGGTATCTTAGGATTAAATGGAAAGGAAGATTGGCCATGGGATTCGACAGATGAAATGAATTTTCAATGAAAACTGAGATCGAAGATCTAGAGCGAAAGAGCAAGAGGTCATGCAGGAAGGAGAAAAACAGAAAGACAGAGAGAGAGAAAGGGGGGAAAGAGGGAAAGAGAAAGGAAAAAGGAAAGTGAGAAAGAGAATTAGCTCCTGTCTTACGATGCTGGTAGTCTCTTACTCTTTCTTCTTGCTGTGTCATTCGACTTTCTCTCCTGTGTCTCATTGCTGTTGTTCGTGCAAGTTTCAGCAACTACTGGTATTTTCCGCGAAACTTAGGACGAACGAAAGACAAGACCGATACGAGTAGGAGTCGGTAAGAGAATCAAGGAGCGAACGAGAATCACACTACTTTACGGCGTAATGGGTCTTGGCCTCTTTTGGCCGGGAGACAACTCTCGCTAATCCCCCTTTAGCCGGGGTAACGTAACTTTGCGTTCTATCCGAGAATACCTTATGGCCGTGCAACGCAGCAACTATCCAAACCACCTTCGTTCCCTCGCTCTTAACATCTTCACCTGACCCTAAGCTAAGACAGGAAACTGCAGTCGCTGTCGGTGAAGTAGTCTGTAACTTCTACGAAGAAATCGCAGCAAATTCGAGAATCGGATAATAATTCGATACGAGAAAACAGTGATAGTTTGCGATCCTTTCATAATACAGCGTTGCTCCGGTTGTAAAAGGACGAGAAGTTCAAGAATACATAACAAATTAATTTTTTGCAATATAAAGCAGTGCGACTCTCATCGCGATACTAATTCAACGTTCGTATTACAATCTAGACGACTACATGATAATCTTAAACACAACACATACCTACCACATTTTATTATCGAATGTAACACACAATAAAATATTAATTAATTGAAATTAAGTTTTAACTAGAGAGAGTTATGATTCGGCTTTATTTGTTCGGATTATGGCTTTTGTTCTATTTAAATACTTTTTAAATAATACATGCGATATATTGTATATGCTTCGTGTTAATGGATGTATAAACATAGTTGTGTGTTTTAATTGATTTATATTTATGTATTTAAATACGTGTTAAGATTATTATGACAAATTAATTGTAATATGTCACAAATTCATTTTCACGTCTGTTGCATTTATTATAACGATAATCTCTGGGAAAGCAACTGTACCTATAAAATCACAATTTCGCGTGGATAGTGGTGCGCTCAAGTCGAAGATCGAACTTCGATTCTATTCAGGATGTTAAAAAAGAATGCCACAATGAACTACGCCCGGCTGAATCCTTTCTTGGCTTAATGATTGATGAGATTTCTTTCTGTGCTACTCCGACGTCCCCTGATAACAATGATTTTCTAAGATATAAATGAAGTTGCTGCTGCTGCTGAGGCAAGTGAAATATAAGAGATAAAATATCCGAGACTATTGTTCTAGACTTTTGTAATTTTACAGATGCTTTTTTGTCATCCAGCATAACTTTGCTATTTTAAGTCATCAATCTAATTTTTTTTTTATATCATAAATTTTTCTTGTGTCATTTTTATAAGAGAAAGATTCGAAATTATATATTTTAAGTTTTATTTAAATAATGTGGATATAGTACATATACATTTTCACAAAAATTTATATAATATTTACATAAAGAGAGAGAGAGAGAGAAAGAGAGAAAGAGATTTTATTTTCCGACGAGTAGGTGCATCTATCGAATCGGATATTGAAATCCATTTTCAAAAGCATGCATAACATGCAATCTGATTTATTTTAAATACATCATTTGACTCTTGTTCCATACAAAAGCACAATGCTATGCATTTTGGAAACTAGATATTATAAAACACAATAATAAATTTCAAATTACTCAATTTGCAGAAATTTACAGCAATCATAAACTAATTTCATTGCATCTATGTTATAATATTATATTATATCATATTCGCAAATTTGTTTAATGTAAATAATTAATCGATCATTAAAATGTACAAAAACAAAGTATAATAATGAAAAAGTATAATTTATTATAATAAATTAAATTGTTATAATCTTTTTCTTATTCAAGTTCGTATTAATGTTTTCCCATTAATAACTAATAAAATTTCTTTGTCTTGAAAAGAAGTATATGCGAGAAGGAAAGGAGAAAAATATTAATATCCGACATACATTGCTATAATTTGATCTCTGCCTCGTCGTGTGTTCTTTGCTGTCTTAAACCTTATTGCCTGAGGTTCCAAAGGACATCTCCTAACTAATTCCTCATGATCGAGCGCGAAAGCCGCCCGAAGGAGGATCTTCCCGTGAGATTCTCGACGCAGTAGGGGTCGACCCTTTAACAGGATAGCGGAAGACATCTTCGCGGTCCGCCCCAGAAACTCCGGTTCCTATCTCCTCCGCCATTCGTGGAGCGAGCCTTGTAAATCAATTACAAGTCCCACCACGCAGGTACCTCGGAGAAATGGCACGTACTAAACCCTACCAAGTTTTGGGCGCTGACGTGATCGGGAAACTCATGGCGCGCGCGAGCGCGCGCACGAATCTACCTCCGCGAAATGGAGAGAAACCATCAGCGCAGGTACTCGTCGTCGATAATAGAAACTGCGCCGCACTTCGTCTTTCGACCCGGCTCTCTTTGCCCGAATGAATTCGGACAGATCACGTTCGTGGCTCGCTCCATATTGGCGATAGTCGATGAAAGCCGATCATTAGGAGCGGTAACGCAGCTGATTCCGTAATCTGACGATGACCGAAGTCGACAGACGTATCTTGATAAACCAGAGTTACGAACGTATTCGCTAATTAGACGAATGGAGAACGATATGGAGAAATGAAATAGAATGTCAATTTCTGTCGAGATTATTTCTTAAGTCTTTCAAAATATTTCCCGTTCAAATATTGGGTTGAAAGAAAAATAATGTCGTATTTTCTCAATAGATAACTTTAGTGTGTTTTATTAAAAAGAAATTTCAATTAAAATAGCGTAAATGCATGCTATTGTGACAATGAAATTTCTAAGCGTCATTTAATATGAAAATTGTACATAGAAGCGTTTGTGTTCACTTGAAATGAAAAAAAATGGAACAACCTGTTTTTCGTTTTCATTTTCAGATGTTTGATGCTGTTTTTTATTTCTGAAAAGGGAAAAACGCGAAGCAAACGAAAAAAATATGCGTCTTGTATAGAGAGGATGTCATAACCGACAGAGATGATTTATGTTTCGTGCTGGTGATTTCTTTCGATCTCAAGTGAATATAAACGTTTTTATATCCCACACATTAAATGACGCTTAGAGTTTTAACTGTCATTATAGCATACATTTATGTCATTTTGACTGAAGTTTCTTTCTAATAAAACACACTAAAGCCTTCTTTATTAAGAAAATATTTTTCTTCTCTATTGAGACATTACTTTTCTTCCAAGTCAATATAATCACATTCATATTACGAAAATTATACATCCGCTTGAAATGTTACTCAAAATATGAAATACGTTTTAAACATGATATTAACTTCCATCAATCTTGATCGAGTATTCTTGATCGATCGTTCATCAAGAATTTATCGATACTGCACCTCAGTGGCGAATGACTTCCGCAAAATGACATTTATGAGGCACCCGTAATCCGCGGTTCTTCGGTGAAAGCGGGTCGTTAACGGCTCTAACTCATTCCGACTACTCATTCCGTAATCCATCGTCGAACAGCGGTCGTGGTATGCTGCCCACGCCCGCTGCGCGAAAGATGGACGACAACATAGAGGAAATTGTCGATGTAGAGAACATTATTGACGTAACCGCTAATTTTAATATGCTTGCTTCGCTTTCATCTATGTTGTAGAGGAAAACTTTTCTCAATATCGATGAAAGCTTTTTCTGCTATTCAGACATCCAAGAATTCAAAACGTAACAACATTTTTTTTATATTTTTATACATTTAACTTTCACATTCCTAAACAATATGAAAAAGGGAAAAAAATACGCATATTCGCCTCATAGATGATATGTAATGACATAATCGAAATCCATTCGTTTTTAGAAAAAAAATGCTTGAGTTACATAAATTGCCCATTTACCTAACGATATAATAATTTTATGATTGTTTACAATTGATTGCATAAAATATCTCAAATAAGTGCGCACTATTATCTTTGCTAAATGTCTTTAATCGACGTCGACGCATCTTAATTATCAAATTTTAGTCATGTAAACGTGCACGCCCAAATTGGGCGAACGCTCGTTAATACATGGAAGCAGACTGTTAGCATCACTAACGGCTTTTGCTTTGTAAACTAACAATAGTCCATAGCGGTTTCGGCGGTTTGTAATTCAGCTAGTGGAAAATTGGTTGATTGGCAATTTTGGCACATGCACTAACACAGTAACCATCGTAAAGATCCAAATTGGTTTACTCAGATATAGCCATTCCGTTTCCTATTTTAGGACAGATTCTTGGAAGAGATTTCAAACTCAGATATTAATTATCTTTCTCCAGACATCTTTTTCGTCTAATAAACTTATTTAAAAAGATATTACAGCGTAATTATATAATAAAAAATTAATTTAATAGCTTTTTTACAATCTTATCATCCTTTGTGAAAATCAAATCATATTTTAAATTTCCAATATGATCTTACATAAATCGTTCTGCTAATTTCGATACGACATCCATCACAATATGAAATTTGTAAGTTACTGTGTTAATAATATTTAATACAGCATACATGAATACATCTTAACGTTTATCAATGTATAGAGACAAAATGAAAGATCAACATATCCGAACATCATATCTGAACGTTATTCCTCGCTCTATTATTCCCGGACCATTGTTAAGCGAAAGTGGTCAGGTTTCCGTGGAAAATAGTCTTTAATGGCTATAGCAGTAATAATCCGGATTTGCTATCTTCGCTGATCGCTTCAACCCCAAACGTTTCGCTTTGCGATTCAAACCATTCTACGCCGACGGAATGACTGGGATTCACCTGAGGGGTATCTAAACTACGCAACTTCGTACACGTCGAATTTTCATCGCAGATCAGATAGACAAAGTTCGCGTATCAGGCCAGCTTCGAGAAACGACCAGGATCCTCTCGAGTCGATCGTACCATTATGAATCACGGCACTGATCGGTTTCGATAATCCACGTCGTATCGTTTAAACGTTAACTGTTTCTCATTACTTGGCTAGATCGCCGGTCGCACTATAACCGAGTATACTATTACTGCCACCTAATCAGCCATTTAATCATTTGGAAAACGTGCAATGGATCTTATATCATATAAGGTTTACATAACATCTTCATTATACATTGATTTACTTCATGTCATTTTAAAGAGACACAGCTTTCATTGGTTTTATGTACTAAGTTCAAATCTCGGAAAAGCAAATTATGTGACGAATGATAACATGTTACAGTTTTTATAGAAATAGCAAGTTGGAAAAAGATCTCTGAATGATGTGTCTTTCGATTAAAAAATATACAACTATACCTAACAATGTGTTTTATAATTTACATTTTCACAAATGCTCGTTCCGTATTATAACGAAATGAGCAGCTTCCAAAAGAAAAAATTCATCGTTTTATATCGTATAGGAAAATGAGCATGAATTCATCGTTGTGTCGCTCTCGTATAAAACTCTACGCGCATGTTTTACATATGTGAACACACAAGCATCTTTATGCAAACGCGTGAATGTTCGGAGAGTTCATATAAATGAATCGTGAAGTACGGGCTGCTGGATCTAAATATGATTGATTGAGAATATCTACAAGCACGATATGGATGGAGCAAGTTGAGGGAACCTTGGTTCAAGTAAGCAGCTGACGACAGCTAAGGGGAAAAACGAGGTGAAAAAGAGGGAGAAACTTAAGAAGATCGAGCGCGACATTGACACGCCGGGCGTTGCCGCTGCAGAAGGTAGATTTGCCAATGAATACGCAAACGCTGCGCTATTGTTGTAAGCATTTTATCTATGTGGTTGATAGAAAGACTATCACTATTCGTCAAAAAAATTTCTCCAAGATATACAAAATGTGCTTTTCTAAGCTTAGAATTCGTTCACTGACTTTTATACGATAAATCATTAAAATAACATATCGTACAAGAATGTAATATCGAAAAGTTAAAGTGTGAACAAAAATAAAATAATGGAATTGCTATAACAAAATAAATAAAAAAATCTCAAAATTAAGTTACAATTAAGTTTCTTTTATGATAAATATAATATTGGATATACGATAGATACACGAAAAGAACGACCGTTCTAAGATCTAAAATTTAAAATTTTAGCTGGACAGAAAAGTAATTTTGCTAAACTCAAAATAATTATATAGAATGCTCAAACAAGTTGCTAGAATATCAACATTTTTTGCAGCTTTGCTCGTTATTTTTAAGATTTCAACAAAATTATTTTGATGGACCAACAAAATTATTTTCTATATCCAGCAAAATTTCAGCAAAATCGTTCTTTCCGTGTATATCTAATTTTAAATTACAATATTCTTCCAGTTATACTGTCAAAATCATTTAAATAATTTTTTAATATTTAAGATGTATTGCACATACTTTAAATGAATTTGTAAAAACAGCGGAAAAGAACTTGTGCACGAACAATGCTAATAGTAGGTACAAAATAGATGCAGGGCAGACTCGGTAAAGACTCGCAGAGTTTATTAGGGGTCCGGGGAAAGCGCGGAATGAAGTTCTACCCGCATACTTCGCAATGTTAAAAGAGAAGACGATTCTCTGCGCAAGTTAAAGTTCCGCCTTCGAAACTAAATTGCCACGCGCGTGGCGGAGAGAAGTCTGAGAAAAACCCTTGGCCGTCGTTTTCACATCGTGGAAAAGAGATATTGAGAGAGAAAGAGAGAGAGAGAGAAAGAGGAGAGGTAAAGCAGCAGGAGAGAAAAAATTTTCTAATTTGTTGCACTTTGCATCTGCTATAACATTATGATAATCGGTGTGAAGAAATAGATCGTGCGGAAAGTTTTCTTCACGCTCACATCCAGATTCAACCGTTAAAAGGTACAACCATCTTCCTATTCCTATATATAGATCCATGATATAGATTCGATATGAATGTACGTACCTAAGTGTACGTATCCATTACACGCGAGTGAATGCTTGAATATATTTATATAGGGCAACCGCAGAACCGCTTTAATGGTAAATAAATAATTGAAAGGAATTGAGTTTGAAAACGAAGTAAGGAGCTTCTACCTCAAAATGAAATGTATAACCCGAAATGTATCAATTTAGCAGAAAGATATAATTAATGCAGCAATGATATATCGCGCACCTGTCACAGAAGGATTTAAGCTCTCCCAACCAGAATTGCGAAACGAGTAATTGATGACAGTACATTTATATGTTTTTTGAGAATAAACGCGCTAAAATGAGAGCTCGTACAAATAATCTTAATCATCTTTCGATCGAGAGACGAGTAAGTCGACAAGATAATATTTTTTGTCTATTACGGTTTGATTTCATACTATTGATGTGAAAAATGTAACATTGTTTGACCGACGTCTCATATATGCGAAGAATTTCCTCGTGAAAAAATCGCTGAAAAAGAGAACGTCCACAAGAGCGAAAACTCGTCAATTTCGCCCCTTTTGAAAAAGAGATATCGGCATCATTCGCGCCAAGGCTTTTCGCGCCTTCTCGCCGTAAGGGGAACGTAATTATAGGTGTCCCTTTCATGCATCCAGAGGGTGAATTCGGCGTGTTCAACTAATCCCGGCTGATCCCTCCATGGCTTCGATTTTGGCCAACGGCTCTTTCGATCTCGCGCACGAAGAGTTTTATTAAACACGTGTCTCCGCCCAATCCAATCGCGTCATTTTCACGGACCACGTATCATCCCACGGAAATGACGGACATGTGGCGTGTTCGGTAGAAAACCCCTTGGGGCTCGTTTGTTAATAAGATTCCGCCAACCGTGACCGCAATCGAATTTTTGGCCTACTGGTTTGCCGGCGACTGGTTGACCGACTCCGATTGTGGATCAACCGAAAAGACTTTCTGCGCGAAATTGCCATCACACGTGATCGCAATGAATAATTGCATCGGGAGATCAAACACGTTGCAAAAAGACATTTGTAATTTTGCCGACAGATGCAATCAACATTCTGATGAATAATGGATTATATATTAATATAAAGTTCTAAAGAAATTTTGTCTAATGTGGATAGATGTATATATTTTTTAAATAGATATTTTAGTATAATATTTTAGCGTCATTAAATAATGTTTTAACAGTTTATGAATAAAATTTTTTATAAATGATAATGAATTTAAAAAGATAAAGTATTTGTCATTTTTACGACAATTTTTCTTGAAACAGCAATCAAATTGTGTATAATCATAACTGATGGTTTTATAAAATCATAATTCTATATCTAGTTTTTTGTTAACAACTTTTGCGGGTGTATGTTTATTATATTTCAACATAATTTATTATAAATGTAAAGAGTTAAAAATACTTATAGGTTATTTAGAAATAATTATTCAAATAATTATTTTATTTTATTTTTTATATCTATATTATTATAAATAATTTATATATAGTTATATATATATATGTCTTGTATATATATATATAGTTTATATAAATTATTTATAATAATATAGATAATTATATTTATTTATAAAAAATAAATAATGTATAAATATATGTTTGTATATATACAAATAATTTGTATAAATAATTAACAATAAGAGAAAATAATCATTTATCAGATTTTTTAATGAAGCTGTAGAAAATATAATTTTATTTGCAAGTCATTTATTGCAACGCATTTGAATAATATTATATTTAATAACAGATGTGATATTTCAATAATGCAGTCGAACGAGAAAATTATTTAATATGACACGTCCGTGACATACCATTTATTTTCCTTTTTTTTTATCAAAATATACAAAACAATTGCTGATTCGTGCATTGTCGACGACGAGCTAACTTGTGCACTTTTGAAAAAAACAATATTACGCGAGTAAAATTCGGTACGACAGCGCTACAAAACTCATCGTGGAATTGAATTTTTGTGACACACTCTGCGAAGTACGATAGCGCAAAAAGTGCTCGTGAAAAAAAAACAAGAGCCGTTAAGTGACACAGCAGCTGCGCATTAGAAGATGTCCATCAGTATTAATGTCATTGAAAACGCGCAATCGCGCGACATTCTAAATTGACTGTGACTACAATTCGCACGCGATTCTAATTGTCATCAAGTGCGATGCATAAAATTTAGATCAAAGATTCGACAGACTGTATTTTCTAATTTGATCTTTTTGGACAAATGGATTGTCGTGTTCAGGACTCGCTGAAATGAATGAAGTTGCGCTGCGTGTCCCAACAATAATCGTATTTGAGATTCATTACCGCATTTGGATGCCTTCACAATTTGCCATCCAGCCCGATGGCGAATTACACGAAATGAATTAGTCAGTAATACAGTCGCTCGGCATTACGGGCAAAACATGCAGTAATAATAATTCGTAACAACCTGTCAAATCAATGGAGCGCCATTCGTGTTCGTCGCAAATTGCAAATGATATCGTCGAGCTAAATGTCATATAAAATATTGATGACCCTTGTAACTGTCCGTAATCATATCCGTTCATAGCTCAACTAATATGCGTTTAAGCATACGCAATGGGATTGTATTTTATCTCGTAAATCGTGTTACGTAAACGCTAATCATGACGTATATATACGTCGTACGCGCGTACAACAAATATACGAGTTTTGCGAACGTGCGATAGCCTATATACCTTCGAATACGTAATTGATTGTCCGTGAGCTTGAATGACCGATAACAGAGCGATGAGACATGCGTCGCGCATTGTAAAACGACGACGGTTCCAATTGTTTGCACGTGAGTTGCAAGGAATAATTAAAAATCTGCGCGACAAGCAGCTCCATGTTCGTTCATAATGAAATATGTATATTTATGCGCGCGCGCGCGCGCGCGCGCGCGCGCGCGTGTGTGTGTGTGTGTGTGTGTGTGTGTGTATGTGTGATCGGATATTGAAAGCAGTCACGCATAGATGTATTCCATGTCAAGTACCCATGGGCATCCACATTCACACACGCAGTTACCTGTCCAAAAGTGAACTAAATAACCGGGAAACACGGTCAGCGAAATCAACAACCTGTTGATATTTGGCGTATTTAAGAAGCACTGTACGAGAGAGCCACCGGCTATATCGCATTAGTTTTTCATTAAATTATCCCGATTGATCGATATACCCGAATCATCGATATCGTCGCGTAACGAATCTTTCCTGCCAAAACCGATAACAGCGAATGTAGCTGAATTCCATAACGACACGATCGCGATATACACGGATTTAATTGAAAAAAAGTTGACGGGGATTGAAATTTCAAGTAAAACATTTTCTCGCTGTTCTCGTTAGTAAATATTGTTGACAGATGCAATGAAACAATTTTTGCGTGTTGGATGCCATAGCTTTCAATGATTTATTTATTCGTAGTTTTTTTGCAACATAGAAAATAAATATGTAACAAGAGAAAGAGAAACAAAGAGAGAGAGAGAGAAAGAGAGAGAGAGAGAGAGAGAGAGAGAAAGAAAAAACAATTTTTGATAAAATGGATTTTATAGAAGGGAAGCAAGTTCGCAAAAATAAATTTAATCGAACAGATAAAATTAATAAAATGCGATATTGTATTTTACAGATGATACTACACAATTTAATCAAGGTATGTTAGGTAAAGCTGAAATTAAGCTGAATTATATTTAATTTTTATTCACGTTAATTAATTCATATATAAAAAATATTTTGATTGAAACACGTGTGGTAAAGGTTAAAAGACTACCAGTTCATATCAAACTCTTTGTTAATGTAATCTAGAAAAAAATGGAAATCTTTCATGTTTGTCACGTGAAAGAGATTATATTTTTTTTCAGAGTAAAAATTAAGTTAGTATATTCTGAAACGTAATATACGATTGTGATTCTTACAGGTACATCATGTCATTTTGTGATGAGACTGTTTTTCATGATCAGAATGCATATTGATCTTCGTTCGCTTGTCGTCTTCGGCGACAGCTAGTTCCCAAGTATTTTGCATCTTATTAACTGAAGTACCATGCCAATATCGTGAACTTTCACGCGAACTTGAACGAATGTTGGTCCATCTTCAAACGCGTCAAATACACCGCATCTGAGAGTAATCAAAAAAGTTTCAGAACTCGAACGCGATAAGCATGATGATCACGTTATTTGCATATTTTCTGCGCGATGAAGAAAACAAGCTTCGAATAGAAAAATTCAAGCAATCATCTCTACATATTTAAATAAATACAATCGATAATTATAAGCGGGACACAACGCTTTCAAAATTATGTTAAATTTGCAATATCAGACAAATCATAAAAAAAATATCGAAACTTCCTATTCTATTTTTTTGTTTCCTGTTATTATTCAGTATTTGTAAAAGACGTATTTTTTGTTAAATTTAACAGCTTTGTTGCAAAATACCGAATTTTTTTCCTTTCGTGATAAACACAAGAATCTATAGTCAATATATTCAATAATTGTTTTGAACATGATGCGTGCATAAAAGAATTCATTGTTCATCGACACATTAAATTGACACATTGACTCGGCAAATCTGTAGCAATTGCTTCTTCAAAGCTGAAATCGGATTACGAATGGCGACTGTGCAAACAGCGCTTTGTCATAACTTATGTAGGATACTATTGCATTCGTGTGCTCTTTCAGAGTGATTAAATTCTCATTGTAACTAACGAGGACGACTGAGTAGTGTTTCCGTACGACAACAGCGGCACGATGTAGAGATTTCTGAAGTGCCAATTAGTACTTCAGTATTTCAAGTGCAAATATGTACAAGTGTTATTATTTGTTATCATAACTGACGACTTAATACAGAGCTTTGCGAGATTATATCTCTGTGAGAATCTGCGCGTTCTCATTTTAGAAATCTTTATTGTTACAAAGTTGAAACAGCAACAATAAGCATACAAAATAGCCTTCTATGACGTTACACAATATATACAAGTTTATTTAAATTAAATAAGTTATTTCAACAATACCAGTAAAAGTAAATTAGCTTTATTGTTCAATGTATACCGTGTTGATTTAAATATCCACTGAACTTTTGCAACAAATTCAATCAATTTTTATAACTTGTAAAAGTCTAAGAATGTCGAAGCTAGAAGTTCCAACGATATCTGCTAAGAATTAAGACTAAGTTGCAAGCCGATACTTTGACAATTATCACATAGAAAAACAATAAACTTTTTCACAAACTTCTTAATAACTCACTGTGCGAATCTTCGATTTAACGAAGCGAACGCGCGTAGATCGATTAAAAAAACACTGAGATGAAGCTTGTCTTGCTGATGTATCCAACTGTTACAATTTTACGGCTACGCTCGCTACATATTCATAGCGTGCTGTCAGGTCAGGGAGACCATTCCGGAAGTTGCGCGTATTCGGGTCAGCTGCAAATAACGAATGTCGCTAAAAATCAGCGTGATTTATGGCGAATCCGATCGCGTTTTCCGGCCGTCGCCGGCAAGTACAAATCGGATACTCTGGTCGGGAGAGAGTCGAACTTATGTAAAATAGCCGCGATCGCAGCGGCGCGTCCGATTCTGCGCGACGAACAGGCTACGATGATTAATCGCGTTGTCGGCCGCGGTGCGATTTAAAAGTAAAATCATTTATTCGATATGGGACGGGGAGGAACCCGGCGATGACAACCGGTAATAGCCTGCATTACGTGTAATGACAAACGGCGATGCGCCGCAACGATATGGAAAGTGGGTCACCACGTGGGTTCCCCTTTCACCCCGGTGTCATAAAGGCGTCCCAGGATACCCCAAGCGCCTTTAGCGACCGTCCTACCGGAAAATTTGCTCGCTCAGATGCCGACAAATGTACCTCCTGTGTCCTGTCCCCGGCGCGACAGCCGGGGGTACGCAAGTACGGCTGGAATAAATTCGACAAAAAAAAGTAAGGGAGAAAGAAAGAGAAAGGACGTACAGCCGATCCGTACGATATTGCCCGTGAGGCACCCGCATTCACTCTTCTCTCTAAAACGCCGAGCGTGCAAGCTGTTCACCTAGAAAATTTGCATCTTCGAAACGTTTTAGCTGCTCGCGCCCGTATCGTCTTTGAAATTAGATATCCGTATCGTCACAAATTTGATGACAAGCGCGAAGATTTTTCACAAATCAATTGAAGAAAATATCGCGCGAGAAAAAAACTTGCAATGAATATTAAACAAATAGAAAATGCATCATCGTCCATTTTTTTAATCTTTATACTGTAAAGATTCCCGAAAGATCTATGTGTGATGCTCCACAATAAATATAAAATAAACTCTATTTATCCTTTATCAAGTATCATTTTCAAGACGAACATTGAAGTTCATTACGAGACGCATAACATTAATCACGCGATTGGTGGTGTCCTTGAAAATCCCCGACGGAAAATTCACATGTCTCGATATATCCTCGCTGCCTTTCTCCCCAGCGGTTAAACGACTCGCGGCGAACTTTCTCCTTCGTGAAGTAAGTTCTCGAGAAGCTCGTTTAGCCTTGGGCCGCGGCGTTCGGACAGGCGTGAAAGGATTAAAAGAACGAAATAATGTCGGCGTACAATGGGCTCCCCTTGCACCCACTACAAAGAAGAATTGTCCGCGACGGCGGGATTCGAGACAGTCTCCGTATAATCTAAAGCAGGGTTTCTATTAAATTGTGTAGCTACAAAGCGTTGTTTCTTAAACCTAAATTTAGATGTTCATAAAACACTATTGAAATTAAAATGTTTTTTCCTTATAATACTGTAGCTTAGTCATAATGCAACATTACACTTTCAAGAGTTATATTATGAATTATTCAAAATCGTATTTTTTTGTGACAATTTCATATTTTCTCCGCGCGATATAGTCCTCTTAACTATTTTAAAAATTATACTTCTTATTTACTTTTAATTTAAAAAACTCTGATCGAGAACGAGAATCGCAAATACACGCTACTCTATAACTTGCAGGAGTGAAAACGAGATGACCGAGAAGTTCTCCGGTTGAAGAAAAAGAGAGAGAAGGCGGAGGAAACCAGTTTCAGGTGATATATCTTCGCGGTCTCGCCTCGACGAGCCTCCCTTAAACGCCCAAAGAGGCGACGTGCGGTAAAAAGAGCACAGGAGTGGCGCGAGCGCGCGCTCGCACGCTTCTACCGGTTTTTGTCCGCGCTGCGGAACTCCCGTTAATCCCTCGGAGTTTGCCTCGAAACCGGCTGGAGGAGCTTCTTTCGGCGAGTTGGGCCACTCCCCAAGGTAGGGGCGACGAAGGGGCGAGTCGGGAGAGACTTTCCGACTACTCGCGACTGCTGGATGCGAGAGTGGCGAAAGAGGCGCAACGACGCAAAATAAACTACCTTCACGTCGCATAATACACGACGTCACCCTTGGAGTCACCCGCCCCGAGACTCCCGCCACCGAAACCTCTTCCTACGCTCTTGTAACACGGTCGTCGCACCTCAAATACAACGCGGAGCCGCTTCTTCCCGGTTCGCGGACTCGCTTAAAACAAGTTCGCGAGTGCCGTCGGATTCAGACTTAATTAAGTTTATATTTCAGTTTCGATGGGTGCACGGCTCGTCTGCTACCCTCGACACGACACACGTTACTCATTTCCGACATGATGGCGCAACTAGATTTAATATCGCGGAATATCTCGCTGCTTGTGCTCGTCGATCCCTAAGTAAAAACGACTCGTGAAATTATTTCGTGCTCGCTCTATCTCAAAACGCAATTTTAACTCATGCATATGTATGATAACTGCTGATTATTTTCTGTTATTTTTGTATTCCGGCGTACCGGTTGGTTGTGAGTTTCAGAGAAGTCTAATTACAGAGATATTTCAAACCAAAAATTAAAAAAGAATCTTTTCAGAAAAGTAAACAGATGACAAAGCTTTGTTTTCAGTTGACCTTTGGTCAACTTAATTTTGATAGAAATATCATTCGAAGTGCTTCTACTAATTAAAGTACAATAAAAATTGAAAAGTAACAAATAACAACAATTTTGATATTTCAAAAGAAAAGCATCGTTCTCTTTTAAATTTGTTTAAAGAGTTTTTTAAAGAAAAAAGTAAAAAATAAATTTTCTCGTTTTCATATTAGAGCACGATTATTTCGAACGTAATAGCTAATTAAGTCGAACATAATAGCTAATGCAATTTCATGTTGTCGATACTCACATTGGACGTCGAGCAGAATACTGGCGTTCATCGGTATCATCAACGTAATGTGGCGCGCGACACAAACGATGGTGGCATTGTGATGTCCCCTCAAGACCTTTAGGTGAGCCCCGCTGCGCCTGCCGGATGTTGAGGGCAACACGGTGAGGTTGTCTGGCGGCTGTTCCGGGCCGTCTAAAGTGGCTTGAGACAAGGTCATGCCCCACGCCAAGACGGGCGGTGGGTTTCCACCCTCGGCCGCGCACTCGAGAGTGAGCTCCGAGCCCTCCTTTACGGGCACAAACTGGTTTCCGGGATCCAGCCGGCGGCCATCTATCAGCAGATACGTCCCACGAGGTGCCTCTGTAACAAGGAATCATGCGTTAACCGCTTCAATTAGTGACCTCATAATGTTGAAAAATCTGGACGAGCAGTTATTGCGACGTGCAAAGGAAACGATAACATTTGCAGGAGTGAAAACTGATAATATGCTGTCTGTCATGATAGTCGAAAAATTTTTCAAAACACTTGTAATAAATACCATTATATAAAAGTTTGAATAACTAGGTAACAACCTAAAGTAAAGTATTCGTATATCCATAAAGGTAAAATTTTATTTAATCATATTACTATTTTTTATATCTTTATGATAATGAAAAGTTTATGATAATGAAAAGTTTACTGCGATGTACACGGTAAATCTGTACATACATACAAAAATTGCTAGGTAGGCAACATGTTGATGCATGATGTAACCATGCAAGATGTATTCTATTTAGGGACAAAAACTTTTCACAGAAGAAAAGTATTTATAGTATATAATTGCATTTATTCACAGTACGATAACAGCTATGTAATATACAAGATCTTTTTCCGCAATCATTTTACAATCAAGCAACTTTTTTGTCGCTTCCTCGAACGTGGCTATCATAAAATATATATTACAAGCCTGTAGTATGAGATGCAGCGTTAACGTCTCAGGCGAGCAATTTAGAGGCGAGTGCGATGTCGCATTTAATCAGATTTACCAAACGCGCGCGCGGAATAGTTTTTAGTCTCAGACGTGCTATCGTTGCCGGTGGACGACGTAAATTAAAGTCGTCCGTACGGCGGACTTTTTACGCGAGACCGCGACGCAGCGAGGGGCAGAAAGCACAACATATGAGAGCCGCAATTTACAGAGCGGCATTGCACGCTGCGAACTGGCCGGTTTTACGACAACGTCGGGACGAGAGCGTAACTTCCCGGTACGACTCCTTTTCTCATTTTGCGACTCGGTTTAATCGCTGGCGCGAATCGCGAGTCTCTTGGGARATTAGCCCGGATACCGTCCCTTCGAAGCTCTCTTTAATTTTCGCCAACTTTCAATTGGCCAGGTTTGGCTAACAACTGATTAAGCCTTGGCAACTCAGAGTCGGCTTTGAAAATAAAATAAAAGAAAAAAAGAGTAACTCGCCGTTCTATCCGGCCGCGCTTTTCGCTTCGTGGGAGAAGTAATCCGACCGTTTGTCTACGTCGAATCTCCTAGGAAACCCGCGAGATGCTTTAATGTACTTGAAACTCGGGTTTTTATCCCGCTTTTCTCCCCTTTCTTTTTCGCTCTATCCTCGACTCTTAATGCGCCCGGAACTTATGCGTAATTAAAATCTAACGATGCAAATCGTCCGGTATCCGGGGTATTCTCATGAGAGGCGTAAACACTCTAAAGTAGACGTCGGTAAATTTGGTTATAACTTAACGTTTCTCAACTGCGCGCTCTGTTCATTTGGGACTCGTTGTATCCGCTTCGATTTTTTTGCAAGCTCTCCCGTAGATCCATCAATTGCCATCCATTAAAATATGAAAAATTGTAAATTGGTAAGGAAAGAAAATCGAGAAGCTATTTAACGCTTAAATCTACGATGAAAAAATGCGAACTTAAATGAAAAGGAAAATTGTAACAGCGATTTATATCGTCCAAATTAAATTAGTAAAGAGTAACGTGATGAGTAATTCTTATTCGACAGAGGAGTCGTAAAAGAATGAGACGAACTGCGGTGGTGGATTGCTTTTCGACATGAGAATCGAAAATTCGTAAAAGTCAGGCTTGTCTTATATAAACTGGCGACGCGGTGCGCGGTGCCAATCTCTCCCAGCTCCAAGTTGACTTCTCCGCCATACTCCAGCCGTGCTTCGATAAGATCTAGTCACGTTCATTAAATTTTCTCGTACTGTCGGCCTTGCCAAGACGGATGGTAGGGACGTTCTCGAAATAGGTCGCTGAATAAGAGGAAACGTGCAAAGCTTTCTAAAGACAGAAATTGTAATTGTATCTCCAGTATGATTTAATGTAATAAAATATAGCGCAGGCAGCACCTGCAACACCGAGTAAAATGGCGCAGGCATGACGGAAAATTTAATAATACTATGAGATTTAATAATACGCGGCCGAGGCTTCTTTTTCAATTTGTTAACTAAATATATAAAATTAGTAGCACGCACACTGCGATGCAACTTCATTTAATTTTGTATATTTTATTCGGTTTTTTTTTTTTTTTTTTTTTTTTTTTTTT
>JANQDE010000014.1:86901-171212 GCA_037157785.1 Cephalotes varians
TTTGTGATACGCAGTGAAAATTTTCTTTAGTTGAGCTTATGTGGCATTAATACTAATAACAGCAAGTCAGAAATGTCAAACATAACAAAATTAAATGCATTCGATACTTGTTAATCCTATAATATTATCAGAAGCTTAGTACGTCTATCACAATGCAATGAACGTTTTTTATTGATATATAATTTTCTTCTCTCTTTTTCTCTTCTCTCTCCTCTCTTTCTCTCTCTCTCTCTCTCTCTCTCTCTCTCTCTCTCTCTCAAATCGAATAAAAATTATTGAATCATATTCTATTTCTATTTACTGTTATATTATAGTTTGTTTTGTTTATCCTGCTATATGTTCAATATTAATTTATATGAATTTATATGAATTTTTGACTTTATATGAATTTAAATAAAACTAATTAATATACATAATAAAAAAAGTCATAATAATAAAATATATTTTATTAATAATTTTATGATTATTTATCAATCTTAGCAGTAAAAAGTATGATCACAATTAATTCCAAATGAGCCTAAATGTTCTTACAATCGGAAGTTTTTTTAAGAAGAAGATTTTCTTTATATTTACAGAATTTTTCACTAAACTCTTGTTTGTCTATTATCACGTACATTATTTTAAATCACTTTTGTCAACGTGACAATAAGTACTTTAAGCCTCATTAGAAATCGTATGACTTTGAAAAAATTCTTCATGTAACAAGAAGATTATGTCAAGTTCATATTACCTAGATAGTAACACAAAGTCTCGAAAACGTATCAAGAATCTCGGAAAATCCGGAGGTACTTTGCATACACTTTTCGCCTCAATCTTCGCTCTAAAAATCGCGGACCCGACTCCTTGGAAAGATTCCAAAATCATGTAACGCGATCGCGAATCGAGAAGAGAAAAAGATCTGGAGAAAAGAAAGGTCCTCACGCCGTTCTGCGAATACGGTTATATATGTTCTCCTGCAAACGTATGCTGCTCCGTGGACGTTGAAAGATTGTAAAATCGAAAAATATGAAATTCTCTCCGTTAACATGAAGTACGGCATTTAGTTTCTTTATGCGCATTCGCATAAATTTGTGTTTTATTACATGCGATATTAGATATCTTAATTATCATAGATATTAATATGGGAAATTTTAACGTGACCATCCCAAAATGTAAAATTTATTGTTAAATGTAAATGTAAACTCTCTCTGTTAAAACGAGAAAAATAAATGGCGTTTATATGTTATTACTTCTTGTACTGACTATATGATATAATACAATTTTTCTTCGGAGAGAATTATTTTTATTATCAAACACCTCTGATATGCCATCGATACTTTATCAATAAAATCCTGGTTCGTAAAAAATATTTATATATCTCTTTCTAGAAAATAGAATAAACGAGTACAATTCAAGATGTTAGTAAAATAGTGTACAATCGTTATTGTATTTATTGCCCTGTTTGTATCGCGTAAGTTAGTAGTTAAGTTTGTTAGCTATGTTTTACTTATTTCCACGACAAAGATTAAAGATTTAGATTAGGACGGTAACGGGCAAAATATATCGCGCAAGCGGGTATTAGCATGGACAGAAATATTTTTGTTTGCTCGAAACGAGGTGAAAAGGGTTTAATCCTTTCCCAATACGATTGGAGGTTGAACATATGCACGTTTAAAATGGAAAGATCAGAAGAAAAAAAGGGTTAAGCCCTATTCGCGACCCAACAACATTCGCGACGAATCTGAATCACGTAATTAAACCTTTTTACGATAGCGGTAACAAAATCTATCGCATTGCGTAGATTATTAGTGACAATTTTTCCTCTAAATATAACAGGAGATAATTATATTTATGTATAATCATTGTATTCTGAAAGGGAATTTTCGTAAATCACGATACGAAGAGAGCTTTCATGAAATTCATAGCGTTCAAAGTTGAGAACTCTAAACGGCTCTAAGTTTAAAATACAAATTTTGCAGTTTAGATATGAGATACTGTAACGATACAAGACAAATTTACGCTTAGGAGCTAAAAATGATCTTCGAACATTTTCTAGTTGACAATGCGCTTTAATTTTCAAGAAATAATCGCGTAATCCACGATCTTGGAAAGCTTCCAAAGATCCGCATTGCATGTTGGCCATCACTGCAAAAGGGGCGTTTGAATAGGATCTCAGAAGAAAGAAATTTTCAACGGGTCGTCGGAGGTTACGCCCAATGCCACGGTAGATTTAGAAAAACGTACAAGTCGCATTGAAACTCACACCAACCGAAAGTGCTCCGGACGTGCATGGGCGGAAAGGAACGAAGGGGTCCACAGCAGGTGTTAATACGGAAACATAATGTCAGAAACATTCCCAAGACGCAGATGGAAACGCATTCGCAGCACATGGCGTCGTATATGCCCCAGGAGGATCCCAGTTCGCCTGTAGTTCGTAAAATTTCATAATATCGCGAGCCCTTCGTCCTGCTTTGGGATCAGAAAGAAACTCACGTGTAAGAAAAGCAAACATACTGCTTGTATACAATATTACGCTCGTTATTTACGGATGTATCATCTGTATATAAAAATTGTATAATAATACTACAACGTGTTGTCAGTGAAGTTATTTGCGTTGTTATATTTGCAGCAACAAATAAATGAACAAGACAAGTTACATATCTATAAAAGTTAAGTTTTTCCGATTTAATTACATATATATTTGTATTATTATATTGTGCATAGATAGAATTAAATATTGTGGCTCTTTATCAATTGAATATTAAAATTAATAAATTTCAATCATTATTACCAAAACATATGCATCCCTCTTTCACATTTAATTTTTTTAGTTAAGAAACAACAATATAAAACATACAATATTAATAACGCGATAATTGAATTATAATAATCTATAACTTTGCGATTATTATACGTGCATGCGCGATTATTATAAAACAACATAAAATAATATATTCAAATCAACGTAAATAAGATTTCTTTTTTTTTAAACAAAGAAAATTCTAGTTCCTTAGCGTAACGCAAAGTAATAATGAATCATAGAATACCAAAAGAAAATTCTTTAGTATATTAAAGTACTCGGTACACAGATACTTGTTATTATGTGCAAGCGCTGAAGATTGAAAAATATTTTGAAGTTGTATCGGTGTATAGGAGGAGAGTCGCGAACGCAAATTCTCTCGAAATTTGATTTAATTACTGGAGGGACGATGCACCTTTTAGAGAAAATAACTTGGAGATTAAGGAAGAAAGACTTCACTTTCTGGTAATGAAGGAATCAACGCGGGACAAGGGAGTTCTTAAATGCGCGTTGCAATACTGGCGCATGCCGAGACGGAAGGTATGTCTGTCTCGAGACGCCACCTCTCTCCGGTATCCAAGAAACTCGAAGGAAACGTTAAATATTCAGAGCAAGTCTCGGTAATTTCGCCTCCGTGAGAAGAGTGGAATGTTTTTGAAAGTCGTTTAAACGCCGCAGCGTTTACGCCTTAACGACCCGTCTTCTTTCTCAAATATTTTTCCAATGCAATAACGAATAATAATGGACAATTATTAAATATGATATTTCGTTTCACAGATTTCGCCCGTGTTCTCGAGGCATCGAGATGGTTACGTATAAATAAGAAGAAAACACTTTGTCTAATTATTTATACAAACTTAATTAACATTTCTCGCGCTGCTGATAAGAAAATATACGCAGAAGTATAAAGCGTAAAAACTATGGAATACCAAACTACATTGATTTTACAATCGTTCCTCCAGTTTCATCGTATGTCGTACCATTAAAGTCTATTAAGTTCGAGCAGATCGAAATTACGGTAAAAACCCGCCGTTGAATCCGTCGAACGTCGTTACTCGTAAACTTTTCTCTTGAGAGAGCAAATACGAATGGAATAAATCAATGCGTGCAATCCAATCAAGTGCTGTGGTCCATTCTCGATAATCGACCCTACGTCTAGCCCGTATCTCCGCTAAGTATCCGATTTACTGTCAATAAGCCGAAGAGTCATCGATGTGCCTCGAGTGCCCGTCGGGAACCGTAAAACTTTGCGCAAGCTTTTATTTAGTGAAATCGCACTTTCTATTGTCGTTATCAAGTTATGACTGACGAAATGAGCGTAATGCAGCACGTTCTCACGACTAACCGTCCGTTGATTTTACACGTTCGAAACAAGAGCCTCTATATTTTGCAGCTATAATATTTCGAGCGATTAAAGGATATTTTATATTTGACGATAAGGTCTATATCTTCGATATTATTATACACTTTTATCGTCTTTTCCTTTTAGACAAATAGTCACAGAAGTGGAGATAAATAAGTACAGTTTTTCATAATAAAGAGAAAGTACAGTTTTTCACACGAGAGAGAGAGAGAGAGAGAGAGAGAAATTTTTATTTTTAATGTTTAAAATTTTCGCATTTCAATTTCATCGAAAGTAAATCTGTTTTATATAGATAAAATAAGTGAAAGAGTCAGCGTGACTAAAATCATTCGTTTAAAAATGTCACCTGATATTTTGTTTAATCAGACATATAAATCGAAGAATATAATAATATTTCACATAACAATTCCATACGCATTGTACGACGGGAAACGACCGATAAATACGTAAGATTTGCTGCTGTTCCTTCGGAGAAAAACTTCTCGTAGAATCAAGACCGCACGCATCACTGCGTTCAATCGACTTCACCATCCACGTGATTCTCTTCGTCGTCGCTGTATTTGGTGCGGAAAGATTAGCTTCTTCCTTCGGTTGCTCGTTTTTTGCGGATCGTAGAATCCCGGACGTAGGGCTATCCTCGTTTCATGCGCGTGTTCGACGTTTCCCAGCTGGTGAACGTTCGCTCACGCCGCCGAAAACATTTAGGACCCGCCATTAATCTGTGCTGACGGTACACTTTCGGTATATTACGCCGTCAACGCTTTCTGGCGTGGAAGGGTGTAAACGATCGCTCGTTTTCTTAACCATCTACGACTTATTTAAAAGACTTTAAAGCTTAACAAATCAGAATCGCAGCAAGATAAAATCAATGATGCTTAAAAAAATAATAATATTCATATAATAAAATCTATAATGTATTCAATAAAATTCGTATATCAAAAGAGAAATCATATTTTATATAATTCGGATGTTACAGATAAATGAGATCATTTTTTATGCTATATGACTTGTACTGCTCAATTAAATAAATAAATTAAATTTTTGGGATTATATGATAATTCGGATAAATAAAAGATAGGACGTATACATTTTTCGTTTGTAATAATAAATATTCCAACTTTCCTAAATAATATATTAAAGCCTACATTAAATTTGTTTTTCTAAATTTTTATTTTCGTGCTTTATGTATCGTATATTACCTATTTTATATTTCTATTTATTGTACATGCAGTCAAATATAAAATGTACAAATACAATTTATTTTTTACTATATTTATAATATAACATATTCTCTTTTTCAAATATTGATAATAACGCGGAATTATGATAATATGATAGAAATAATAGTACTAAAGCGTAATGAAAACGATATCGTTTTAATGAAATATTTATGTGATTTAATATATCATTAAATTAATATATCATAAAAATGTATTAAACTAATTATATTTAAACTATATATTCCGCTAAATTAAGTAAAAAGTTGAATTGTTATTTTAAAAAATATATAAAATATTATATATATAAAATTAAAATATTATATATATTATTAGAAAATCTTATGACATCCAATTCATTATTGATCGGATTGTTTTCACAATTAGCTTATTCTGATTTGCTTACTTTATTGCTTACTTTATTTATTATTTGCTTGTATTTATAAAAAAGGTAATAGAGATAGTTAAGGACGCGCACAATCGTAAGTTAAATGCGCGTCCTTAACATCTCATAACAGCACTCTCGTAACAGCTCTTAGGAGGCGTTGCACGCGAGTAAAGTACGTTTGCATACGAATGCTTGATGTTTGACGCGGCGATACGCGCCGCCAAAAAGAATAATCCGTTGCGTTTCGTCGTGCGCAACAAATGCGCAACAGGTACGCATACTCGAACAGTGAATACTCGAAGGAAAACGAGTTCTCGTGGCACAGACATTCTCCTTTTTGTCTACATTAATCGGGACGTGTCACGTATCCGATTGTGCTCGGGACGCTAAGCTTTTAGGTTGAGTCTTCGCGTACGAAAAATTTAGTAACGAATCTTGGCGAGTGTCTGATATATCTCTTGCTGACAAAAGATCGACAATGTTTATTATTACAATCTGATCTGTTTTGATCCCGATACTTTGTACAATGTAATAATTTTATTTCAACGCGATTAGCGAGAATTTTAATCAGACCTGATGTAATAAGACATGATTGCTAAGCATTATCGATAAAATTCTATAATAAATATCGATAAATTTTATAATATTTGTAAAATGTAAAAAATGAAAAAAATTATAAATCACTTTGATGCAAATTAATTATTTGTCGTTCACGACTCTTTCCAAGTTTGACATTTTGCAATTTCAAAGTCATCGAATTGAAATAACTCGCAGTAAGAATTGGCACTGATTAACACGGAAATATCGACAATATTCCATCGCAATTGCACATAATCTGTTTATATAATTGATAGATGATATTGTGTAACGGAAGGAAGGAGAGTTGCATATTTCAGAGTGACGGAGATATATAAATAAAAACAGTTTCATTTGCAACAAATGCCATCAATTTAAGTTATTTACGTACACTAAAAAATTTAATTCTGCTTTCTCTTAGCACATGCAGCTAAGAATTATTGCAAGTGTTATAATTAAGTTTTTATAGTCGTAAAGTTTCTAGATCAAATTACAAATTTGCTTGCAACATAGCTTTTCGAATCTACTCACGATTTATTTATTCATTCTTCTGTCAATATAATGGAGTATTTTTTTCAACGTTCGCATCGTAAGCTTCATTGTTGATACGATATTCGCGGATCTTATTGGCTTGTCAGCAGCTATTTTTCACGTCCCTTCTGTCGTTGTCAAAATATATTTCCTCTCTTCGAAAATCTGTCGATCGTTGGATTCGACATAACGGAAGTACCGAGAGTAACGACGCTTCATACAATGAGTGATACATCCAAACTCGGATTTCGTCGCGCGTCGCGATAATGCTCTCGTGTGTAATTGGGCCCTTTAAGTGCCACTCAGACTTATCGCAATAATTTTCGAGGCAAATTCGCCATATTTCACTTTGCCGTTCCACGGTCTTTGAGCATCCCCTCGGCCCGAGACAGCCTGAAATTCCTCTTACAACGGCTGGCTTCCGACCGTGAGCTATGAAACGCAAAGCCCTATCGTTATTGGGCTACTTAGTCACCCTTTTCCTGTCTCTCGTCCGCGGCCATGAATGTCAGACTTTCGCAAATGACGTGAATGGGGAGCCAAAAAAATTGTTCCGCCCTTGAAACGCCAATTAACTTTTATACGATCCACTAATTGATATAAAGCTAATGGAAACACAGGTACAAAAGGGCCGTCTAATGTTTTATTACGAACATGGGAAACCCGCGAGCGATCGGACGTGGTTGTATGCAAAATTGGTACGGTATCTGCACTCCTTTGATATGGAAAACGGCTGCTTGCAAATTCTTTGAACGGCCAAAACTGTTTATGCGAAACTAGTGAATACATTGTATTTCTCCGCGATTAACAAGTCCTATAAAATTCATATTTTTGTTTGGAGATCGTCAGAAATAAAGTGACATAGAATTGTCATTTTTGTATATCGCTTATAATTGATACAAATACATAAATTTTAAAAAAATCCAAACTTATCTATCGTCAATATAAATATAGATTAATTTAAAAAATATTCGTTTATATTTACCCAAAAGTTTGAAGGATGGTCAAGTTGCAAAGCAATGGGAAAAAGCAATGGAAACAAAAATAAACAAAATGGTTCAATCATGGCTAAAAGGAGAACATATTCTGTAATAGTAAATCTAGAATAAATATTAAGTGAATCTCGCATTTTACATTATTTAAGTTTGGTTCAATTTTTCGGAAAAAAATATTTTTCGGAAAAAGAAAGTCATCTAAACTTCTTCACTTGGCAACTAACTAAGCAAAAGTTAAGAGTTAAAATCTTGTTTCCTACTAATTGCACATTAGTATACCGCGATAAGATCCCTGTTAATTACAGCCCATTTAATGAGGTTTTCCGCAACCGCTTATTTCCCTTGTGTTCGTATTATTTTTTCACAATGGGCTTGATGATTGGATCGTATCTGATGTGACCCTCGCTAGTAGACTCGTCGAGATTTTATCACGGACACCACAAATTACAGAACTGACATGAGGGGTGGTCTGACATCCAGCCCGACAGTTTCGAATTTTTCAAGGGGTCTATCCAGCACGTTGGCTGAATAGGATAGGGAAAGATTCTTTTAAAATGCAAATACCCCGGCGAGGAAGGCATACGAAAGAAATGTTGCTTCTTATAAAGCAGAGATTGCCGGCTATATCGACTCGAGGCTAACTTCGTCGCTTTAACGCGCGCACGATAAAAGTCCAACGCAGAGTTCCCTATTATACTCGGGGAAAATGTTTATCGTGCCTGACTTAAAACAAGCACTAAATTACCTTTTGCCCTGACGCGGATTACTTTGAGAGGATACTTCCCGCGAAGTATATCGAAGGGTCGTGAATAAATTCCGAACTTATGTATCGATATATAAGTTTTCTGACAGCTTCTTGACTATGAAACATCACCGTACCGTGTTTGAAATCTTGAAAATATCGGTGACTTTATTGTGTAAAAGTATGAGATGGTATCATCATTAACAGAAATCATTGTTTGAAATAAAATTCATTTAATAAAGATAAGAAAAAAAAGATGAGTAAAATGTCTAGAACAAATCTAAATAATTGAACACCAGTATGCAATATAATAAACATTTATACATTAAAATTTATATGTAATAATATAATTTATATTTATATTTTAAGATATGTACATTATTAAGCAAATAAATATTTTTTATTATACAAAAAGACTATTTTTTGCGAAAAATAGAAATTATTAAAGCTTTTAACATCATCGTCTAAAGAAAAAAGTCGCAATTTCAATAAGATTGTATAACATAATTATTATATAATTTATAATAATTATTATATAATTGCGCGTTAATCAAAATTAACAGCTAACAGAGAATTATTACGTTGCACTATATTTCATTAGAATATCTCGCATATTTCGAGATGAACGAGAGAAATTTTGCGAAGTTGCTGAATAAATATCTGAAGGCATCTGCATGCCGCATTTGATTCGGCGACGAAAAGAACCGTGTTCGAATGGCACGCGATATCCCAATCAACATTCATGATAGCGAAGAGGCCCGACTTCGCTATCAGTGACACGTTCGCGGCTGACGCGCTTTTTATACGTTGCAAAACATCTCGCCGCGCTAGTTTCGCACGCATTTCCTCGGAGGAAATCTCGGATTCTCTCGATAGATCGTGAATGGATGAGAATAGGAGAGGAGGCGGCGGAAAGAGAGGAGTGTGCCCGAGGGAACGGAACGGCACGGCGCTGCGAAATTTCGCCCGCCGGCGGCGGACAGGCAGGCAGACACGGGCGATGGATGAGATGCTAACGAGACGCGAAACGATCGACTACTCCCGCCAGGACAGGAGCCGCCAAGTCGGGCGTGAAATGGTTTTCCTTTACCGGTCCGGGTTACTACGTCGTCTTCGCGCGACGCTCATCGAGATACGCGAAGCGCATTTATTCCCGACATTAAAGTACGCGGGAAAGGTACCGAAGAAAAGTGAAGAAAGATCCGGAAATAATCTTCGAGCAATAATGACATTAGTGTTTTAATTTTAGAAATAATTGGCACGTTATACAAACATAGGTTGTCCAAAGATACACAACATTATTCGAAAAGGAGATGATTCTAAGAAGATAAATTGATATAAAATAAATCTTTTCTTTCATTTTTAATTGTTACGTTGTCGCGTAATATATTAAAAGCTGTAGAAATTGATGTTGATTTTTAGAAAAGATGTTATCGGAACGATATTAAAAAATGTACCGATGCACGAACACGGCAAACAGTCATTCGTCACAGCAAAGTATTCCCGTAGAGAACGGGATGCTAACGAGACACGAAACGATCTATCCTTAGCAGGGCGGAAAGCAGCGAGACAAGTGGAGCGTGAAATGATTTTCCTTTACTACTGAGGCTCCAGTGGCAATCACACTCTGCCTTTGCCTGTAACTCGAGGTACACGAGACTCTATCCTCGGTATTAAGGGAAAATTGAAAGTGGTTTTATCCCACCTGAAGTTTTATCTTATCCACGCAGCGCGCCGGATACGGAAAAATAGTTTGCGTGTCGATCCAACTGGAAAGTTAATAAAGATTTGGATTCTTATTGCAGAAAAGCAAAACTACTTCTTGCTGTCAATAACGATTGCGTGAATGAGAATGGGTTCTTTATTTATGAGCTTCCACTTGTGCATTGATAAAATAACTAGATGAACGATTGTTGCTTGTAACGAGAAAAATCACTGATTTTATCTCTCATCATCCTCTCTCTTTTAATTTTAGCTTTTCTACTTTAATTGTTCGACGTCGTGATAGTAGAGATCACTTCAGTTACCTTTTTTTTGTATGATTACTCATGCATATCTCTCTCTCTCTCTCTCTCGTTCGCTCGCCCGTTCACTAGTTTATGCACTTACAAAGGACATGAATATTACGATGGAAAGTAAGTTTCCTCCCAAGAGGAAGATGATCGGTAGATGACCTACATTCGGAGACGCTTCTTGTAGGCTTTGATCAACAATGCTTTGCACGCAGCTAATTCGCTAATCTCTCACGTACTCGCAATAAAATGAAGAGGGTACGAAGCATGTGTTAGAAACGTTACGATGGTAAAAAGAACCGACGAGGGAAGAGAAACGCGCGAGAATGAAGCGGAAAGAAGAACGAAAGGATGAAATCTTCTAACGACTGACGTTATATATTTCGCAGAGATCGCTCGTTACCTCGGCTGGGTGGTGTCAATTTTTCAGTGCTTTATACACGTCCCCTCATCCTCGATGCCGCCCTATATTTATCATCCATCGCGTTTCATCCATCGCTCGCCGCTGGCAAATCTCTTTGAGAGCGATCTTATTGATGGGATGCGAGCTCTACGACGCTGAGAAAAATTGACAATTGGCTGCACGATAGTGGCAGAAAGACGCGGGTGTTTGGGGATGGAAGGATGCGTGATTTATGTCATAATTTCTCCGGATCGCATATACGTACGTATATATAAGCGTGTATCTCAAATTCGTGACAGATGTTCGGAGATTAACATCTCTTCAAAAATTCTATATTTCGTACAGCCAATGGCATCAGAAATAAATAGTTGCACGTATATTATAGCTATAAGAAAGTTATATTAGATTCTGGGAAAGTTGTATACTATTTACATGATAAAATTAAATATACAATAAAATTAATTGCACTTATTTTATTGTTACGAAATATCGAAAAAAATAGAAACTAAGTATTCAACCGAAATCATCACGACGCTCTATATTTTTATTAAAAATAAAATATATAAATATAATATATAAAATATAATACATAATATAATATATAAAGTAACAAAATTTCCATCTGATATAGAATAATATAAATAATTTGATAAGATGATGCGTTAGAGGGAAAATGATAGAGAGAAAAATGCACACTTCTATTTCTTATGAAAATGCAAATGAATAAATCTATGGCAAATGCCATTTATGATTAAGTAAAGTTAATTTTTCATATCCATCTACAAAGAAAAGAAGTGATAAGACATCGTCTATAAAATCCTTATTACGTATTAATTATTCAGTTATAAATAGTTTAAATTATGTTGGATATCTGAGAAAATATCTCACATCTTATCATGATACTAAAAGTGATTAAAAAATAGCTCCTAATATATTATATATTATATATTATATCTAAGTTAATCAACTTTAAGATGGTATCAAACTGCGAAAATAATTCAACATTTTCGTTACTATACAATTCATCTCATAAAAGCGGTTATTTCAAAAACGGCGATTATTAATTCATACGAAAGAATCACTTCTAATTCGTCTCTCTTGAGATAAAATAGTAATTATAAAATAATACGAATACTTGATCATTTTTAGTGTCGTGAAAAGATATGGTACGGATAATTCTGTCACTCCTAATAATTAAATAGCAATGAACGATTTCTGTAAATTTTTCAAATCAAAACGAAATCACCGTCACGTTTATTTTCTATTTCTCATATGCTATGCAAATTATTGAAAGTTTTATACCAAACTTCCGCAACGGAAATACATCAATGGGATTTCGCTCCTCTCCTAGTGCACAATGCATTAGTCTACTTATCTATTCACGGAAATTCCTATACATATAAGAGACGCATTTTTGAAGTTGCTTAACTAGCCTCTTTTCCAAATTTTTAATTTTGAAATTCATAATTCATTATTCACATTTGTACAGATGATAATAATTCCGCGCATATATACTATATTATTTTATTTATATATTACTATATATTATTTAATTAAAAAATACAAATTATGCAGGAAAGTACATATAAATTATTAATCAAAGAGAATTGTGAAATATAGATGTTTTTTTTTAGATAAAGAAAAGCTCAGTATATACATATAAAAATTAGAAGAGGTAAAGTAGTTGAAAGAAAGGATGACAAATGACTGGCAGTACACGAAACAATTTATTTGCAATATTACGAATTAATATATTAATGCATCAAATTTTCAGATGAAATGCAGCCATGAAATTGTTTTTACTTTCATATCCGTTACGATTTTTCGCTTAACTGAAAATGTGATACTGCTCGAGAGCAACATAGTAATAAACGGAAATCAGATCCGTGGGGACCGATTGAATAGATACTCAATACCAGAGGTAGCTTTGGATCTATGTCGCTCGAATTGGTTTCTCGACTTTTCAATACGCTCTCACTTATATAGGCACCCTTTTTAAGCTCCACGGCAGCTTCAATTCTACAGAGGAAAAAGCTTTAAAGAGCTGTACTTATGTATGCGCTATCTTTAAAAAACTGATAGTATTAATGCGATAGATAAAATTGAATGAAAGCTATGAATGTTACGAACAACAAATATGATTATATGAAACAAAATTGTTGAAATTGAAATTGTCTGAATGTAAAATTACAAACATGTATCTTTAAATCGGAATAAAAGTATTTATTTGTACTTTAGTAAATCCAAGTAGATTTTTTCTTGAGATTTCTCAGTACAAAGAAACAAAAAACTTTTTCAAATAAAATTTGTCGCATAAAAAACTCAATCAAAAGATGATTTTCGCATAACAAGACTTACGGTTTAAACGAAAAGCTATTTTATTTATCAGCATTAAATCTCATAATATTCTTATTTCAAATTTTTGTTGTATTTTACGCAATCTTTTGTTTAAAATTTTATATTTTATTTTGTTTAATTTTATTATATTTTATTAATAGCTTATCGAGTGATTAGAGCATATAAAATGTATATAAAATTATAGCATATACAATTGATTTAGAATTTCAAAATAGAAAGATTATATATTATATATATCTAATATGTCTAATATATCTAATATATCTAATACGAGAATATCCTGCATTTTAGGCAAAACTACGTTAGAAGAAATTTTCAACATGAAATAACCTCATAAACTTAAATAAATGCGCGAGAAAAGATACTGGCAAACATTATATGGAATCCGTCGTATAAAACCGACATCACCACTGGGCTCCGCTATCAACTTATAAAGTGTAAAGCTCACACATAAAAATGAATCGTATAAGCATGGACGTTGATTATCACAAAAGCGTCGGGATTTTCTTGCTTCTTAAAATTAAACGCCAGGAAACAGCAGAGATATAATTTAACAGTGCTTCTTTTTCCTTCAAACCTTCAACGTATTTACTACACCTCGTATATATACGAGAATGTACAAAAAGTACATTTTTTTGTTTTTTTGAGACAAGTATACTGAGAATAAATAATGTTTTAAATAAATAATGTTCCATGTCGCTATGCAACTTTAAAAATTTACAAGAAATTCTATAAAAACTTAAGTATACACGATTTGAGATATTCTTATTTTAATCCTCTTTTTAACAATATCTCCAAATATCGACAAAGAAATACTCTTATTAAAAGTAAAAGTAAAAAAAAGAGAAATTTCATAACAAAAAAGTTGATGGTAAAGTTTTATTTTATTTAATCAAAATCAAAGAATTAATGATGCAGACTAAGTAAAAAAATGAAGAAAAACGAAAATGTAACGTAAATGTAAGCTATTTTGAAATATATCATTCTAAAATCTTTTACAGTTTATCTAATAATTATGCTTATTTAGAATTAGACTTTTTGAAAATTTAGCAAATTTCGATTTGTGAAAGATTTGTCATTTAATGATTTGTGAGAAAAGGAGAATGCGAGCTGGAGAACGTAGATTAACTTGGCCGCGTTACCATCACACATCGTGAAACAAATATGCACGGCCGAGAGATCACGAATGGGATTGCGGTCTTGCTTCATCATTAAATCCTATCGAACACCAGAGATTGTTCCGCAGCTGTTTGCGCGGCAACTGAACAAGCAGCCGAACGACCAGTCCTAGCCAACTAATTATCGCGTTCCTAGCAAGCCAGAAAACAGAACAATGGCATGTGTATTGCGGTGCAAGCCCGTTTCCAGAATCACCATGAGAACGAATGCGTAGCGCGAGCGATTAATTAAGTTGCCGGATGAAGCGAGTCAACGAAGCCAGTATAAACCATTTATTTCCAAGAAGGTGCTGTAAACCGGGTTCAAAAGATCAAGAAGCATTATCTTACATCTTGATAAATCTTGTTATCGACTTTGGCAGACTTACAGCGTCACGAAATATTAAGTGTAACGATTGTATCGAACTTTAGCCGTGTATCGGATTTAGTATAATCTAATCGAGAAGAAACAAGATTATTTTTGAGCGCACTTTTACTGAAATACATAAAAATATGTGATAATAAAATAAATATGCGTGTTGTAATTTATGACATGTACTATAACAAGTAATATAACATAATATGCTATAATATTTAAAAAATTAAAAAAGATTTAAAAAATTCAAGACTTGATTAAATCACAAAGTTGAATTGGCAAAAACGACGCCGATTGAAATAATTACCGTTGATTTTACATATTCAGAGGTAATAAATTAACGACTAACAGAACATAAAAATAATAAAATAATTCGACACACATTTAACCATGCGCTAGTAGGGAAAGCGCTTGCTCAACAAGCGTTTCCGCGACAGAGGCGCTTTTCATTGCAGATCGTTAATCGCGTCGCGCTCATGGCAACTAGCGCGTAGCATGGGCCAAAGTGCACTTTCTTTAACACCGGAAACAGTGGCCGTCGCATATCGCTGACCGACGCTAAATGCACACGGACGATAACGTCGTAAAGCCAGGAGAGCTTTCGGTTCGACTGACAGCCCTTCGAGTGCACCGCCGCTCGGAAGCTCGGGGTTATTGACTTGCCACTCCACTTCGATACCGGACTACCGACACATCTACATCGCATACACACACCTACACACTCGAATATGTTCGATGAGATGACGAGAAAGAGAGAGAGAGAGAGAGAGAGAGAGAGAGAGAGAGAGAGAGAAAGAACGAAATAAAAAGGATAAAAAAGAGAAGAAAAGCAAAAAGGCAGCTTTTAAGATAGATTTCTTTGTGATCCCGTCTATGTATATATTGTACTTTACAATCGTCAACATAATTATATTCGATATTCAATCGTATATTATAAATCTTGACATAATGATAAAAAATTAATAATCAAAGGAATACAGCAACAGAAGATAGGAACAAAAAATGTGACGATTTTAAATTTTCTCGCATTAAAGGAAGATTAATATAATTGTATCCGGTATTCCTGTTCTCGTTTGGACGTTAATAATTAATTTCTATTTTAATTCTGTCGAAGCTAATGCGTGAAGAAAGCCGATACTGCGTATAAAATATTGAAATCCCACATTACGCGCTGGACCAGTTTTACATATAAAACGCACGAAGAAATTAGCATAGTATTTAATTCGGCATTAATTACATTTGAAATTCAAACTTTGGAACGTTGTCGTCGAAAATGCGAAATGTCACGAGAGAGGTAGAGCGCCAAA
Source organism: Cephalotes varians (assembly GCA_037157785.1). Classification (NCBI taxonomy): domain Eukaryota; kingdom Metazoa; phylum Arthropoda; class Insecta; order Hymenoptera; family Formicidae; genus Cephalotes; species Cephalotes varians. The sequence continues at coordinate 103,106 of JANQDE010000014.1, forward strand.
TCAGTGGCTAACTTAATTACACGATTAACATGGCTGCTCTTTTGCACTACATAAATCACAAGACACACAGTTCTGGTCTTTGGATACATTATCTACCTATATACACGTATCGCGACGCGATTGTAAACCAGTCTTTCGAGATAAATGGGCAATTACCTGGTGCATAATGCGTACGCAATTTACACCGATCAATCTGCTACTCGCAAGAACACTAGCACGAGATAAATGGACAACAGTGCATTTACATATAACTTTAAAGTCTCGTAAATCTTATTCTCAAAGTCAATAAAATCGTTCGTCGCATATCACGCTACAAGATGCAATAATCGATAAGTCAATAATTATATATAATATTATTAGTAAAATATGTTATTTCAGTAATTATTATTTATGTTCATTTCTTTATTAATACGTAATATCTATATGTCGTAATTAAAATAACGCTGCAGTAAAATTTTATTAATTATAAAATTCAACGAGTTGTAAATAATGTGAGCTGTACCAATTTTAATAAAATTTTCATAATTGGACCATCACTCTTTCAAAATGATTTCGAAATAATGTACCATTGCGGACGGAGCAAAAACTCTCGTTTGGCTGGAAAGCAATGTCGGAAAGCAACGTGAAACGCTACATCACGATGCGACGACAACTCGGGGATGCCCCATTGACTGTTCCATTAATTACGAAGCAACCTTCAGCTACTCAATGGGTAGTTAGTGGCCAATACTCGGCTCGCGTCAATAATCACTGGGCAGTGTAGTAGTATGGTGCTGGCTTTGATGCGCTAATTTACTTCACCTGCGCTAATGCCCCAGTCCCACTGTCCCCTTATTCCATCGGTCTGGAACAATGATTGTCTAAGTGTGCATACGAGTCGCACATCGTTCACTGGCTCCACGGACTCTCACATATGAGAAAGCATATTAACGTTGCACTTGAGAGTAAAGGCGTCAAGCCTGTATGGAGAGTTACGAGAGCAAGTAACTCGACATAGCGAACTATTCGCAAATAGCATTTGCATCAAATTTTACGAATCCTACTTGCAGGCCGCAAGTAGAATTCGCTTTATTAAATCATGAACTCGAAGCGTTATATAAATGATGCAATTCTTGGCTATTATTAAAATAGTTACCGCATTTGTAATTGTATTACACAGCTTAACTTCACATTATATATATATAGCAATCTTATAACAAACATAATTATAATCTTAAACGATTAATTATAAAACAATTAATTACAAAATATGTAAATGTTATACTACGATATGCAAGGAAATAATATAGACTCAAAAAGATATTTATATAATTACAGTATAATTACGTATAATTACATATTGAACAAATTGCATTTATGAGAACAAATAAATTATTGATATAATAACATAAAAAAATATATCGCCCTGATTTTTCGCCCAAATGGGCCAGTACTAAATGTACATCATATATGCCATTTTATTAGGTATTATTGTGTACGTTATCAGAAACATAATTTTAGATTCTGGGAGGGACGAAAGAAGTTATTCTTCGATTATCACTATTACTTAATATTCATTATTGCCTTCATCGTCAAAACTGTCAGAAAATGATATAAAAATGTTTTCAATATACTACTTTATTCTTACGTTTGAATGAACGTTGTAATCTTAGATATCATGTTATACCACATTTGCTCAGAAATTATCCTGGGCAAGGAGAAGTGATATTATAAAATATATTATGTAATATTAGTGATATTATAATAGTTAAGTTAATTAGTGTGAAGTTTATTATAGTAGTATCAATTAACTAATGTCACATATGGCAATATTATTACACCCTCTACAAAGGTTCTTTCCCGTTTTTGTTAGAGACTTGAAATTATATGATATTATTATTTCTCTCTCAATTTTCTCTGAAGTATGTAAATACATATAGAAGTCAGCAGTTCATAGCTCCGAATTCATAGTAAAATGTTCTTTATTCATCTCGCATATCATGTATGACGTAGAAGCGAATGTTAATAAAGACAGTTTTGTATTCATAAATCCAAATATTTTCTTAATAAGCGATATTTTGCTAGTATCATTCAAAATCCGTTTGAGCAGCGTTGATAGCAACAATTAGAATATAATAATCAGAACGATATATTTGCTGCAATTTATCACGCATGAAGTGAAAGCACAACAGAATCATAAAATAGCTTTTGACTGACACATTTTCTGAATGCATTGCCGTCGATTACTTCTAATCAATCATAAATAACACGTAATAAATCACAAACAGTGATGATGGACTTAATGAGAGTACTTTAACAGCACGCAGCGTCAGTAAACTCAATTATTTTCGCGCCCGCGCTACAGCGCATTACTGATTTTATTTAACGGCTTTGAGTACCTTCACGTCTGACAATTACATTTAAATTACCGAAAATTAATTAATCGTTCCAGCCTGCTGACAAAGTCACGAATAAATCGCGTCAACGCGTACATTCGCAACCGATCGTTGAGTGACAAAAAGACCACGTGACAGATCTCGTGTATGTGTACGACGTGCAAACAGCGTGCAATCACTGCGTCGATGCATTGTCGTTTTTTTCCAATCGGGAAGAGACAATCCTCCCAACTCGAAACTTACACGCGGAGCTGCATGCGGTCGGCGTGTTTTACACGCGCGCATGCTATTATGATTCCTGTACAGTTATGAGCGCCTCGTGTAAACGTCCTCTATCCTATTCACGACATTTGGGGGTTTGGAGTCAGGCTGCGCGGTGTTTCCGCTCTTTTAAACGATGACAACGATAGAAACAATGAGCAATGCCAGTCCCTTTCTGGTAAACGCTTCCTTTTGTCGTGGCGCATGGCAGCAAAGTGCACGCCAAAAAAAGAAAAAAGAGAGAGAAACGAATAAGTGCACTTTCGACTTTCGAAATCGCGAAAAAAGCAATGAACGTGATAATTACCTTCTTGAAAACAATAATAAATTGTCACAAAAGCGTAAAAAATTAATTTAACTGAAATATTCAGATCGTTTCAAGTAGCATATTTTTAATTACTTTTGTATTTGTGTATCTTTTAAAAATATGCAATAAATTTTTTTTTAACAGACATTGAAACAATAATACTTTTTTTAAATAAAATGAATTAAAATATAAGCAATTTTTATACAATGAGCTATATAATATTAATGATAAATTATTAAAGTTGCATGCAGGAATTTATAAAGTAACTAGTCCTTTTAGAATGGCAATAGCATATAAATTTTGCACGTACTGTGCATGCACGTAGAAGATTTCTAAATAAACGTTTCCTCAAAAAATGTTTAAGGATATAATTTTTTGAAGAAAGAATCGTAAAACATTGTGACAAGGATCTCAATTTCCTCGAATCGCTTCGAGGTCGAGCATGCTCGAGGCAGCAACGATATCGATATGTACATGAATCAAAAAGCGCCGCGACGTCGAGCGCAATCGAAAGACGATACGAGAGAGCGGAATGCCACGAATTTCGTTGACGTAGCTCTATATGTATACCGATGGAGTTTCGCCATTGGTCAGCAGAGACACGCGTATAGTCAGCCAAAAGGGGAGTAGTTCGATATTGGTCAGACAGTGGAATGCCCTCTGTTCGCGCCAGACAACAAGATTTCTCTGTACCTTATACCGATCTTGTCAGCTTTATAGAGTGATAGCTCATAGGAAAAAGATAAAAGGCGAAAAAGGAAAGAGAGAGAAGGAGATAGAAAGAGACAAGTTGAAAGAAAGAGATAGAAAAGCAGCGAGAGGCTACGAAGGTAGAGAGGAACGATGGAAAGTTAAATGAAAAATCGAAAGGATCGAGTGATAACGATTGCAAGTGCCGGTAAGCTGCTAAATGTGGACGTCAGATCTTTCCACAACACGCGCAAACAGGAAAGGATGGCAGCAAATTGAATTCCCTTTAAGAGAGAAAAAAGGAAAAATACGAAGAAAGCAACGAAGGAAAGAGGAAGTGGAAGCTACAGAAAAATCTATATTTATTACCTTGGTGTGTGAACAAACTTAACTTTGATGCCATAATAGGTAAATACATAAACAAAAGTTTTTTACGTAAAATATATGTACGTATGCAAACGCTTGGAAAGTAGAAAAGGAAATATGAGAACCGTAAAGGAGGTTAACAAGAGATCGAAGGGAATAAGATACGAGAAATAACTAGCATTAAAGTAGAAAATGGTACAGCAAGCGTATGAAAGAAATGTTCGTTATATTCGTAATCCAAATCTCGATTTAATATGAAAACGTGGATGAGAGTATGAAAGGCGCTTTGAAGAGGCGCAGGGAAGATTGCGCAAATGTATGTGTGTAGGTGAGTGGTTTGAATCTTGAGAAAGCAGTCTGTGCCCAATGCGCGCGTTAAGGACGAGCGCCTTAACGTCCCTGTCTATTTGTCGAATAAAATATGGGGTACCTAGCAATCGCATAAAACGTGCATTATTCTCAACTTTTTCTCGCTCGCGGATTCGGCACTAGGCAAATATATCCCTATCAGCCGCAGACGTTACCCCTATTCCTCCTTCCTTGTCTGGAGGATAAAACAGCTGAATTTCCAATGATCGGCGAAAAGTAAGGGTGATGAGTTCGGAGAACATGCGTTATGATGTTATCGTTAAAAAGAAACTTGTGTCCGCAATTTACTTCTTTCAGAACCGATCAAGCACTTTCTCAAACTGATCTAGATTTTCGAAGATGTGCAACAGTAAGATGAGGTCACATGAGGTACTATTAAAAAATGTGTTTAAAAATCCTATTGATATAATATCCTTTTAATCCTATTATTGCGCAATAAAGGAAATCTGTTAAATCAGTTTTCTGTTAATCTGTAATTCTTCTAAATAATCTTTTTTATGACTTACTTCTGTTAATATTACATTTACCAATTATTATTATTTATCTGCATTTCATATTTGTTAGTTCACCGTAATCCCTTTTATCATCAAGCACTTTGATTAACGCTTTTCGTTGATCTGATGCTCTGCATTTTAAATTAGCAATATAAATTGCAAAATTATAATGACTTTGTCAACATACATTTGACAATATTAATTACAAAGAAATGTGTCGTTTTAAATTGATATAGAGTATATATTCATAATTGAATATTATGCGCACCAAAATATCGGGAAATTGAAATTTCTATATTACAAATTGAGTTCATACATTTTCTCATTTTCATAGCTTTATATTACATCTATGAGCGACATGCGGTATGCGTTACATAGCTAAAGCTAAGTTCAATAGCCGGAGAAACATGATAATCATCAACGTATACCACGTACATTATAGAATTATTGTCAAAAGGTGTCACATCGGCCCGACGTTGAGACCACCATTAAATTTATCGTAAATTGACCCAAATTTTCTGATAATCGATAGAGCTTCTAAAAGCCGAAACAATATCTGACACGATAATTCTGATATTGTTAGAATGAAATAAGCATAAATATTAATACATTGTTAATGATTAATTAGCATAACGTTAATACTATTATATTTGTTATTTAACTTTTTTATTATATTTTTATTTACCTTTTTATTTCTGTCACTTAATTTTTTTCCAAATTGTAAATTATATTTACATTATTAATTTTCCACGAATACAAATTGATCATAGCTATCATGATATATATAAGACAAACAATTTTGAAATATACTTAAATCATTTTTTATCGTATCAAATCTAACGTGTTTGTTGCGACACTCGGATGTTAGTATAACTGTGTATACAACTGCGGCAGTATATTTTTCATCTTGCGATTCACGAAACGGTGTGTGTGACAAGGTATAATGTACAAAACAAAGTATGAAAGAGATACAAGCCATTGCATTTCAATGAAAGCTTACTTTGGCCGCATTGGCGTGCTGGACGCGCGCTTCCGGGTTGGAACACCCGGGGGTTGATTTGTTTTTCTCGACTTCCAGGATAGACGTTAAGTGTACTCAACGTCTTATCGTGCGCCGCGCGGATTTCGGTGCCATATTTCATGCGGCAGGCAACTTTTAGCGCTCTTCTTTCGTATTTACCCGACCGGTTTGCGAAAGGCACAATACAGATGATATAAATCCGGAGATTTATGAAGTCGGTGCAGTTCATTGAGATACGCGAAATAAGAGAACCGGGAAGTGAAAGAAAGTAATTGGTCACGTTTTCAGAATTTATTTCGCAGCGGTCCAAATCAATTTCTCGATATTACGTGAGCGTATATTTATAAGCTAGTTATATACAGCCAGAATTAAACTTCTCGAGATACTAACAAGCAAGATAACGTTTATATTCGTCAGTTAATATCAAATTTCATTTATCAAAAGATCTCTGCTTCTCCTTCATTTTCATCATTCCTGCACAAGTTTATATTTATGGATTGCAAGAAAGATCAAAACAATCGTTTTCGTCTATTTGGAAAACGGAAAGTTTGAAAATACTTCATAAAGATCATATTAAAATTACAAAAATCTTTCTATAGCGTAGGTAATATCCTGGTCTACGTTCAAAAGTGCCGTGCTAGCAGAGTCGCGAGTACCGCCGTTGTCGGTGTAAAACGCTCGCGCGAGTACTGGAAAAATAAACATCGTGAACCAGGAATAATCAGACATTGCAGAGAAAGAGGCACAAAAGCGCATGCGAAGAGAGTATGTATAACCACACGTACGTCCCGAGCGAACGTACTGTGCCATATGAGAGATAAATGCTCGCCGTGTTCCTCATTCTGTTTAGCGGTTGAATATTAAAAACAGGAAGCGGAGAGCGAGGCCCACGAAGCAAGTTTTATTCGGTCGAGGATCGTAAGCTTTCGAAGAGCCTCACGCGCGCGTCAACCGGTGGCGCGATTATTTCGCGTAAACGTGTACGCCTTGCCGCGGAGACAAGTGCAGCCGGCACAACGAATGACGCATCCGTCCAACAAAGGAAAAAAGGGAAAAAAGGGAAGATAAAATGCTTTAGGGCGAACTTTTAGGGCGAATGCATATTCATGTCATAGCGATACGACCCGTCGGGTCCAAGTGGCGCGAATTAATATGCATAAATTCTGCCATTACCAGCGGCTCAGGCAGCTTGAAACGTCTCTTCCCCCGATTTTCGGAGGTTCTTGCTAGAAATTCTTGAGGAGAGCAACATTTTTACTCAATACGATATCCATTGCTTAAATCTGGATGCAACAAGAATAAGAAATGCCAAGAAGTTTCTTATTATAACAGATCGTGCAATATATATTCACGTTATATATTAATTTTTAATCAAGCTTTAATCAATACTAAGTTATAAGATAGAGGAACCAAATATTACTAGGAAAAACCACGGCAAAGTACAAACACATTATAAAAGAAAAGAAATATTAAAAAAAAAAATTGAATACTTCAAGGAAAATGTCTAAAGATTAACGTTTTATCGAGTAATAGAAATTTCTTTTCTTTTTATAAAAATGTCAAAATAATTCTCACATTTTTAGAATTAAAATAATAAATATCTTTTTGTTTAAATGCGATAATGGTTTAAAAATAAAAGATTGTGTAAAATGTAAAAGTGAAAAATGTTGGGAACAGTAAAACTTTGCCTTCTCGATTATACGCCGCGGGAAAATTTTTCTCTCGTATGTTATCGTTCCTAAATGTATCCCGCACATTCCTAAAAAACTTCATCAGTCGGAATTTTGTGTATACGAGAATTTAATCATCCACGCGAAATTGAAAGGCTTCATGCAAGATAGAATCACGTTTTTGGAAAAATATATTTCACTTTTTCAGAGCGTACATAAAAATATATATCTACTATATAAAGCATTCGCCATTTTTTTATAAAATCGAGATAAAAATTCTTCATATCACATTATATAAAAAAAGAAACCTTATTTCGGTTTACAAACAACGTAATTCGTTTCAGCTATTGCAATGCAATTGTTAAAAAAATATTCGAATAATATTGATTATATAAATTATAAATCAATACATTAATGTCGTCAAATCATTTATTCGGATAAATAAACGTATATTTCAAACCGTTTTACATGTAAATATTTGATAACTTTAATGTTCTATTAAATGTTTAATAGTGTATGCGTGCTTGTATCATCTGAGATGTTTTCTTCAATCAAATATCAATATAACACGTATTCATAATTTATAGGATGTTCACAAATTATTTACGTAATAGTGGAATGATCACTGATAATTATAACAATCATATTTTATGCACGATGCCTGATTATTGAAACTAATTGTCACAAAATTAATTGTCCGATCAGTTCGTCATCTGCCAAATTGCAATTAAGTATCAAAACATATTAGAATAAGTATCTGTGTAAATTATTGTTCTTCCATGATTTTTCGCGAAGAAAATTACACATGCGAAAGTACTTTGAAAGAACATTTTTCAAGATCAAACAGAATAAAAAAATCTGAGGCAAAAATATTATAATTGTCCGGACAATTAGTTTTGTGAATGCAGCATGAAGAATGAACAGCACTAAATTTTTCAATATACTTCGCGGGATCGATTATGCAGACTTAATTTTTCACGTCAATAAGAAATCAATCTTCAAAAAATTAAACATCAATAATAAATTTGCGAAGTACTTACCGAGCACGATCAGCTTCACCGGTTTGCCGAAGAGAATTTTCCCCCGATCGTCTTCCAGCGTGCAGCCCCACATACCGTCGTCCTCTAATCTAACGTTGTCTATGTGCAACGCCGCGGTTGTCGAGTCGCCGATGTACCGGTGTCCGGTTCCGCTCATTTCCGTTCTCGTGTTTATCGTGATCATATCCACCGGACTACCCTCGTGCAGCCACGTCGCCGGTCGTATTCTGTAACTTCTGACAAGGGGCGCAGCGTCCGCATTATTAGTTCACCTAACAAACTTCGTACGCCCGATCTTCGCCTAGGCGACAAAGAGACTTCAACCGTACCCGCGTTACTATCACAGAGCGACTTTGTTTCCGTAAAGGGAATAATTTCACCGTGATGTATCCAACGCGAGAGTTACCATTATTATAAAGTGAAACCGGATATTAATATGCATTAATATGATGAGGGAATATTATTATACAGACGTGTATGTACGCGATGAAAAGATATGAAGGTTTACTTCAGATACTACAAAAGAAGAAAATGAAGATTATCGATTACGTATCATGTTACGCCATTTATTCAAGATTTAAACATGATATTTTCTTACTCAGACAGATTTCATTAAAAATATTTCAAATATACTTCATGTTTTCGATAATTTTAACTAAAATGTTATTTCAACAATTCATGATCGCGACAGATCGATTGAAACTGGGCACGCGTGTTACCTTGTTCCTGGCAGCAATAATGTCGAATAATTTCCTTCCAGTTCGCAGGGTAGGATGACTTTACTATGAGGCTTCACTACGAGATCCATCGGCGGATTGGATGACGTCTCGGCCATGTCTGAGGATAGAGCAATACTGGTCGTAGTGGAAGAACTGGTGGACCATGACTCCTCTTCGGGGGCCGAAAGGGCCGCAGGTTGCACCACTTCGTCAGGTAGAGGTATCAACGTCGAGCTGGACGTCGTTGTGCTTGTCGTGCTGGTGGTAGTTCGCCTGGTACGTCTACTACCTTCCTGCCTGCCTCGCAGCGCAAAAACAGCCTCGTTCACGGAGCCTGTAACAACGACGCGGTATAATGGCGTCAGTCTCTCTGACGTGGCCACCGTTAAAAAAAATTATCGTGATTTCATTTTTCGTCAGTTTTTCTCACGCTTTTTATAACGCGTCTTATCGCGCTTTTGCTATTATCGGTTTCTCAGCGCATTCCATTTTTTTAAGTATTTCTGGATAAACCAGACCTCCAGTAAAAAATTACGCTTCAACCACGAGTTCAACTATTATCGGTATTTACCACGTATTGCTATAACTGTTTTACGCCCGGTCACGATTGATTAACTGGACGGACAGGGAGATTAATTAGAGTATAATGTACTTGTATGCCGAGTTATGTAATTAAATAGTTACTGTAATTACATAAAACTCTCGATCATAAAGTTTACGCTCTTTTTGCAACATAGATATTTTTTTTTTAACTTAATCCCTTTAACAAAAAGCGTAAATATTGAATGAATACGGAGTATATTCTTCGCTTTAACGCTGAAACAAGGACGTATCCGCCTGAATTCAAAGGACAAATTTTCTAGACGCCCGTTACGGCGAAACAACAGACGAGATTAGTTCGCCTTTATCACGCTTCTACGCCTCACCGGGAAGTAAATATTCTAAAGACTGAGGCTTGATCGAGTTAGCGCGGCCCTGGAATTCGATAAAGCCGCGACAAGAACGTCGTTGCGAAGGGCACTTTCCATCCGGCCGGCAGGCGCCGTTCCGCACGCTCGGTCGCCCTCACCTAAAACTGTCTGCCTATCGAGCTGGTCGACCGAGACTTCACGGGGAAAACTAATTATGGTTCCGATGAGCCGCAAATAGCTGCAACTACCTAACCTAACGCAACTAAGAGCTCTCTTCCCGGGATCCGTCTTCTCATCCTGCAGCCGCGAGTCCCGCAATCCCTCTGTAGCAAGCCAGTAGTTGAGGGTGACCGACAGCTCAACTTGTTTGCATGCCACGAGGCAATTCTACGGTGACTCTTTCATTAACGTTCTCTCTTGCCTAACGGTTAAAGCACACACTCCATTCTTTTGAACCTTTGTTAGAGCAGCAAGCCTCTACACTTCTTCTACACAGGTTTCTATTGTGTTCTTTCGTGCGGTTTAACAAGTATCTTCACAATCTACAAAGTCTTAATTATTTACATTATTTTTACACGGAGGAGAAATTTAATTTACTTAAAGTTAAATATGTGCATAAATATTGCTTGTAATTTCGAAAAACAAAGTACGATAAAGTACAACAAGAAATAAAAAATTACGTATTAATATATTAAATATATTAAATAAATGTAAGCGTGCGATTAATTATAGCTTTAAATTATTTATTATTTTTGAAAAAAATATTTTACGATAATTAAATAATTTTATTTGCTATCTTGCTTAATATTTCAGCAACCCTGTTTAATTAATATGCAATGCAAGTATGCAAATTAGAAAAAAAGTATTAGTATGGAGAAGAAATAAATACTCTACGCAAGTAACAGAACTCCGATTCTACTTTTGCTAGCCGTGTAAAGCCCTCGAAGCCTGCGAAGCTGCAGATTCCGCAGAAGCTGACCGAAGAGTGTTCTTCATATTTCTCGAGAACTATTAAATTGAAGTTCTTCAGAGCTACGAAGAGGCGAAACTTTACAACGAAGAACGTGTTTATGGCATAATTTATCTTCGTGATTAAACGATCGTTGATTTATTATCATAAATATAATTTATTATAATAATATTCATGACGAAATTCGTTTCATTGCTAAATATGGAAACTGAAATATATAAAAAAATAAAGCTTGATATATTATAATCTCAATCTCGACAAATTATTTCAAAAGCTTATTTTCACATATAGTTTACTTTACAAAGTTTATTTCAAAATATTATCTATATAATTGTGTTATTTGCGATTTACAATCGTAATAAATATAATATAATAATATTTTAATGTTTCTTCAATTTAATAAAATAATTACATTTTATTTGTATTAATACCATGTAATTCCATGTAATTAATTATACTAATTGTTAATTAATTATGCTAATTGCTAGTTCTCTTCTTCTTATATACACACATGCATATATACTGCTTAATAAAGATAACGAAGAAAATGTTTTAGAGGATTTATATAAAATCCGATTTAACGTGTTATGAATGTCATGAAAAATTTAGTAATCGAGAGGTGGGAGCGACACTTCGACAATTGAAATCAAATGTTTATCGCTTTCGAGAACGAGAATGAAAACGATTTTAGCTTTGGCTGCTCTAGACGCAAAAGAAAATATATCGACCTGTCACGTAGCGATATTATGGTGCCGGCCAATAGCAAGTGGCCTCTGTTCATCAACGTTCCCAATAGTACACCCGACTAGTTATACACCGCTATCGAGTGGATGTTGTTCGACGTTGATGCATGCATTATTCAGGCGGTGTATCCATTCATTATTCATGTCATGATCAATAGATGTCAACAGACCACGATCTGTATCTGAGCACGTCGCTATGGCAGAAAGTGAAAGTGGAGGCCAAACGAAATATATATTGCCGGTCAAATCCTTTCAAAAGAACATTGCGAATAGGACGATGCAATGAATTTACTGTACCGTATATTCAGTCGGGGACGTGACAGATAATAAATCTTTTTATTATGATAGATTCTGACAGAATTGACACACGTTTAAGAAACCCTATCAATGGCGCAATTATATCTTTCGACATAAAATCGCCGCTCCTGGAATACTATTTCATATTAATTTAATTCTTGCCAACCAAAGGTTTCTCTTCTATACATATCACGGTCAATGTCTCTTCATTCTGCCGAAGTTAACGATGTTTGGTAATTATCAATAAAGGAATCGAGCAAATTTGTTGGATTTGCTTCATTTCGTTCTTCTGTGCGCAATGTTGATACGTTCGCTATTCGCAACAATGCAAAACGGTAAAGCAGTTAAGAGAATTTGTCACCTCGTGTCACCGGATAAACTCCTTTTCCACTATGCGCGAGGCTCTCGCTGTCACGAGGTAGTAAATTTCACATCCGTGCCATCGACCGCCGCTATTTTCTCGTCGTGCATCGTGCATCAAAGGTGAAATACACGAGTCCGCCATGGGGATTCCGATAATTTGAAAAGAGGAACAGGTAAATTTCAACAAGCAACGCTTCGAATCCCCGAAGTACTAGATTTGTCGAACGTTCCGAACGTAGCAAGCTTTGCAACTTTGTGCCGCGAAATACTACGCGCCGCATGAACCAAGTTTCAAAGTAGCGCCCACCTCTCTTCAGCTGTTATCTGACTTACGTTATCACACCGCTAATTTTATTCTCTCTCTCTCTTTATCTCTTTCTCCCTCGACTCGACTCGGTCGCGACAGGAATTCTAAATGATTTTTTCTCTCGAGGAATACTTCGAGCGCGAATACTCTCTCGAGCGCTGTTACCTTCTTATCAAAGATGCAGAAATTTTTAGCTTACGCATTTTCCATTATATTCGCGATGAAACGAGTATAAAATATATACTTATGTATACACAAGATGATTCTAAATTTTAATAATTGGACCGGATTATAGCTTTTTTTCTAAGGCAAGATAGAAGAAAGTGGTAGAGAAAAATCTTTTACTGTTTAGTATGATCTACCGTTTTTATATCTTTTTCAAACAATGCATCAATGCACTTGCAAGATGCAATAATATTTTTTATTAAATAGAATCATATACCTTTTTTGAAAAGTATACTTTGTCAGATATTATACATTTTATGCCGTAAGATATTTTATTACATTAAATGTTCAAATATATCATATTGACATTTTAAACCTGCTAATATCTTTCTTCATATCTTTTTGTCTTGCATTGTCAAGTTAATCACATTAACAACTGTTGTAATTCATTCTTTCAAATTACTTTCTAAAATGAATTTCCTATGAATGCACATTTTTTATCCTTAAGAAAAAATCCTTCTGATTAGTTTACTACAATAATTTTGGATATATGCAAAATAATTAAAAAAATCAATTTTAAGAAAGTATATGATTTTATTTTAAAAAAAGTGCAGGTATATGCAAATGCATCGATGCATTGTTCAAAAAAATATAAATAGTAGATCAGAAAATAGTAGATCACAAAATAGTAGATCAGATAGATAAATAAGATTTAAAAAATCTTTCTTTATCACTTTTTTCTATTTTAACTTAAAAAATGTAACCTAGCTATCTAGGTACTTATTAGATTTATATATACATATATATTTTTATAAGTTTTGTGTGTGTGTGTGTGTGTGTGTGTGTGTGTGTGTGTGTGTGTGTGTGTGTGTGTGTGTGTGTGTGTGTGTGTGNGTGTGTGTGTGTGTGTGTGTGTGTGTGTGTGTGTGTGTGTGTGTGTGTGTGTGTGTGTGTGTGTGTGTGTGTGTGTGTGTGTGTGTGTGTGTATAATATGATTCAATTACGCAATTCAATATTCAATTCATAATATTCGATTCTTCAATTTTTGTTGTAAAAGATATAAGAGAAATGATTGATCAGAAATTAATCCAACGGATACTCGCGCGCAATGTTGTAATTAGGTCAACAGGGAATTCTATCACGTGTTTCGCTACGATATTGGAATGGAAGCGGAACGAAAATTAATCCGAACATGATCAAAGCGCGTAATCGGAGCGCGCGGCAGTGAATAAAATACAGGTCGTACCTGCGAGCAAGAAAGAAAACATACGCAAGAGCCATGATATTTTATTACGCAGCTTTCGCCAAACCGCGAATAACATAACACGTCACATTCTATATTTGTCCGATTATAGTCACCTGTCCTGCGTTGTCTAGGGATACGCCGTCCCAAAACGTATCAACGAAACTTGTCTCATCCCGCCGCATTCAGATCTGGGAAACGAGCGCAGTCCGTCGTTCGTTGATGAAAAGTTTCGAGAGTCCTCGGAGGTTGTTGCCGCGGACATGGAGGGCAGTCGCATCGCATAGAAGAGAGCGTCGCGAATGATAGGAGTGGATTTTATGTAACATGTCTACGCTCCGTTGGTAGACGCCGGGGTAAACTTACTGTATATACAAAGCAGCAAAGATCAGAAGTGTCCCCGAAGCACGTAGAGACGCGAGCGGAAGGGAAATAGAGCAAGGAAACGCAAACGGGAAGATTCGGTATCACCGGGTATATATCGCCAAGGGAATCTATCTTTCGCGTAGAATTCGCAGCACGATCATCTCTGACGGCAATGGGGGGTGATTCTCGGTCGGGGCTCGCACTTCTGCCCTCTCCCCCGCGTATCGCTCCGCTCCGTATCTCACCTTGCCACCGATTCTCGCCGATCCCTCTTTACCCTTTACCACCACGGTGTCAACTCGCGCTAAGCTCTCGGTAATACTCTCTCGGCGTGGCAACAGTTACGGGCCGATTGTCGTTCCAATCCGCGTGCACTAATTCTGATGGTCGCAACCGTCCGCGCCAATTTGAATTGACAAGACTAATCTTTGGATGAATGTTAAATAAAACCTTTTAAACATCAGCTACAATTAACTAGTTTTTGAAGAAGTAATAGTAATTTTATAGTCATTAATCAGATGTAGTTACTAATCTCAGATATTTTTTCAAATTAATTACAGAAATCGGCATTACTTTTTTCCAAATATCCTTTTAACTCTTTTGTATATGTATGTGTGTAATTAAAAGAGATTTGGATTCATATAAACTATAGAGAAAATTTAAAAAATCCAAACTTATGTATCGTTGCATGCTATCTTTATCTCATAAAGAATGTGTTACAAAACCATGCACAATTGCAATAATTCGCGTTAAGATTCGAGTCATTTATCAGTTTTTGTTCTAAGCCGCAGTACTATCGACCGTCGAACGGAAAAAGGAGAAGAGCTTCGTTAAAGCGAATCTAGCAAAGAGCGAACATCGACCAAGCGAGAAAAACAAGAGGCAACTCTTCTTGCACGTAAAGGACCGCCTCTCACGTGTTGAGCCAGGTGAAGGTAACTAGAAATCGTTACGATCGATACGACGATAACGGTAACCATCGGTGACCGTAAACATTCCCGAGGCTCTCGGAAATCCATTTGTTTTTAAGCACCGCCGATATGTTATAAACTGCGCTCCCTCTTATTGCCTTAAAACTCCATGCCGCGCCGCGCGCATCGACAACTTTTGTTTTTATGTTATCCCGCAGCAGCTAACGTAATTTCGCGATTGCAAACAGCGCGCAAACGTAATTGCATTGTTCCTAGTTAAGCCCAGCTTCATATCCCATAGGGTAAATAACCGTCGTATTTCGAGAAACGCGTGCGATAATACGGAAGATGTTGCGGTCTTGGAAAAGTCGATACAAGAACTTTCTTAAAGTTCAGCAATAACTGCGTCGACTATCCAACTTCAAAAGCGAGGAAATTCATGCAAACGATTTTCCCGACGATTTTTCCAGCCATATAAATTATTTCTCGGCAACGAAACCGGTGCAATCTTTTATTTATACATTTTACAACCTATAGTACAAAACTATTTAAACTATCTAAAATAGTACAAATTATTCACATAATTGAAATTATATAACAATATATCTTACAAAACTTGTACGATAAAAACAAACGCTTTCTAAAATTTGTAAAAAAATTAGGCGGCTGTTCTAGAGAGAGAGAAAGAGAGAGAGAATAAAAATGAAAAGGAAAGAGAGAGAGAGAGAGAAATTTCTTTTCTAAACTTGCAAAAAGAAGCCCAGACGCCGAGCGCAAATCTGTTTTTTGTACGAAATGTAACACATTGTTTGCAGCGCTCCTTGCATTTCCGTGTTTTCTTTGCCATGTTCGTGTTTGCTTCCTCAGTAAATATCCTCCATTTTCTTTGTTGAGCGCAGATGTCAGGCATACAGTGCGTGCACGACAAACCTCATAAAAATCTGAAATTATAAAGTCGAGACCGGCGTCTCCCACTGATATCTGTCTGCTGTACTGCAGGCACCGCAGTTAACACATGTTTAAAAAAATCCAGTGTGTTTATTTTACACAGAAGTAGCAAGAGAAACAGTCTATTTTTTACGGTCGTCGATTTACTTGCGTTAAATGATTTTAATTCTTCTTAAGCGACAATCTTCTGACATTACTTCAAGCAATTATTCTGCTCATACAACAAATCTCGTTTTAATAAAATTTTAAATTATAATTTAATCTACAAAATATGAGAGAGAGAGAAAAAGAGAGAGAGAGAAATATTTTATTTTGTTAAATCCTGCATAGATAATGCATTTTGAGTTTACGAAGAAAAACTTTCAGAAAACAGCGTGTATATAATAAAGCCAATTATCCATCAAATCACCGCGAAAGTATCAATTATTCTCAATAATATGAATATCTTAGGCAAACGGATCTATGTGTTGAACAGGAATATATAACCGATAAGCTACTTGCGCAATAAAGCTCTTTCGGGATGAAGCTCTTGCAAGATTATTCGCCGTTGTGACGCTCAAGTCCTACTCAATGTGGCAAATTAGCGACTATCGCGCAGATAGTCGGCGCGCACGACCGCCGATCGGGCTCCATTAACGGGCACAGCTGTCCGTCCACGTAACGGATCCGTCGGGATTCTAATCTGACCGCAGGGCATGCCTTCTAATATAGATAGAGACTGATTAATTCCGCGGTAACGCGTCGGCCGCGTGCGATCCCGATGATTACGGGAGCGTAACGTTGTTACACACAAGAACTCGATCTAGCAACGCGATCCGTGGGACGGACCACGGAACGGACGCAGAAGGGACGCGGACTATGTAAATTAAATCGTAGGACACTCACGTCCAGACACCGCTTGTCCGTAAAAATGGGAAGAAGAACTTTGTCGTCGGACCCTTTCGTATGATCGAGTGGATCTAACAGCGAACGGGAAAGGAGGGTTTCGCACTGATTGGACGGCTTCCGCTGGTAAACATTGCCGATAGCGTGACTACTCCTTCGACAGCAATATGGATATTATTCTAAGGAATCGATAGTCCCAAAGTACGAGCGTATTTGGAAACGGACAGCACTCTCGAATTGCTTGAAATATGCGAGTGTACAGCAAATAATCAAAATGTTTGCATTTAATAAAATAATGTTGTAAACTAGTAAAAATACAAGCTCAGTTAATTTATAATAATTTCAGATTAACTTAAGAATAATTTTTTTCATAAACTGTTATATAGATATTTCGACAAAATAATCGAGAAAAAAGATTTGTTAAGTTTTCATCAAATATTTAATAATCTTATGTTTCTGATTCGGATAAAAAAAGTATATCATAGACAATTACAAGATAAACCCTAACGATAATATTTTAAATATTTACTATAATGTTTTGATGAGCCTACATAACTATTTTCACATCTGTCTAGCTACATTTTTAAATACGTTAGTCGTTTTTTCCATATACGTAATGATAAAAATATATAACTATGCAATAACATACGCTAGTACATGCGCGATACATGACATATTTCTTGCAATCAGAAAACAATAAACAATCGCTGTTGAAAGCGCTAAGGCTATTATTCGTCGAGCCTTTAACGACGGATATATCTTTCGAGTGCCAAGCTGGAACTATCAGAAAGGGTCCATTCTGGCGGCGGGCCACGTCACAGATTCGAAAGAAATCTCCGCAGCGAACAAATCGCTTGGAACGCGCGCGCGTAGGCCCGGCATTCGAGAGATACCGAGTGATTGATTCACTTGCCAAGCGGAGCTTACGGTTTCCGCGAGTTTTCTGAAGCCCGGCCAAGAGAGCGGCAATCCAAACTCCGCCGAATGCGCGTAGATCCATGCAGTGCCAGACCGGAAGTCAACCCCCCGCAGTGTCCAAAGCTTCTTGAGAAAAGGGAGGAAGCGAATATGATCTTCGCGCTCGCGTTTGTGAGCTAGATAGCTAGCTAGCATCCCACGAGCACTTCCATCTAATTGTTATCGTTACGTTCGAACGTTTTGCATAATCGGTGCGCGGGTTTCCGGCCGCTCATGCCAAGTGGGAATTCGTTTTAGCGAACTGAAGAGGGTACAATTGCCGAGCAGACGCAAGCTTCTCGTCATAAATTATGGTCGAGAAAGGGAGAGACCCCCAGATCGATTCTGCTGGCTGCGCGTTTTTTGAACTTCGAATTACTGAATGACAAAGCGGAGCTAATTTTCAGATACGTACAAATTTATGGTAGAACCGGAACGTCAATATGCTCCTCCAATTTCTTTTCAAAAGTTTTTATAAGATTACCGAGAATATCTTCATGTTTTTCAAAACATGTTGAAGCTATCAAACATTAAGCGTACCCTTTTTACTCGATTTTGATCCAAATTGTAATCTGAAGAAATATACATAGTCTTAAATTTAGCTTTAGAAAACATAGTTGCAACTGACAAATGTGCTTAAAAGAACACGGATTTTGGCGTGTTCGTTTTATTCTGCGTTACGACAGTGAATGTGTAGCTAATAGATTCTCTTTTCGTTACGACCCTTCTGGGATTTGATGCACGTAAGAAAGGCATGCCAGCCTCGCCTGGTCAGCACTAGCCATCGGAAGCCATTTTATTTATTTACGAGCAGCAGCGGATACTTTCGGGTCTAGTTGCAAGTTTCCGATAGCAGTAAAAGATTAATTAAAGCGCAAGCCACCGTGTAATGGGAAAGCATTGCTTTCCACTTAAGATTACACCGCGAGCACGCTTCTGCCTGCCGTTTACCCGTACCGTGCGGAAATTTCGCCAGCTGGTGTTTAATAACGGACACTGTCTGGCCGTTATCGTCAATTGCGGCGCATAAATAAGCACCGCGCTTAATTTCACCGCTATCGGCTAGACGGTCGTTTCGAGACGCGAAGAAAGCGTCTTCGTTAATCGTAATTTCGCGAGCGGACGAACTCGGCTTAAGATCAACATCGAGCGTCATTATTCTCTCTTTCGCGAAAGCCCGTTGATCTTCGCGAGAAGAAGGGGAGAGGAGGCAGAGGGAAAGAGGGACTTGTCGTGTGTCTGCGCGATCCCGTTAAATCACCGGTGCCACGAGTGACTGACGTTATTAATGAGGTACTGATGGTGGCTGCGCGGGGCCGTGTTTCGTATTCCCGTTTGAGCGCTCATCGTCCGTCGTTTAGCGGTAATTGTTATCGCACCGACACTCGATTTTCCATGTGACACGAAAATCGATATCTGCGTATCCTTTGCCAATCTAAATTAGTATATACGTTTGACAATAAAAAAGAATAAAATAACCAAAAGGTTGGCAAAAAATTGTCGATATGTTTAAAATGTCTAAATATTTTCATATGTATTTTTGTTTACGTATTATTTGCCTTTTAGCAAGTAGAATTTGTTATTTTACTCTTCAATATATGACAATACAGTAAATGTATACAATAAATCAATATTCTACTATTTATTTAATAATTAATCGTCAGTTTTTTAAACAATCGCTTTAAAATCCGATTTGACACGACAGAATGCGTTCATGGATCCGTTAAAAAAAATTCACAATTGGCTTTTCCGACGTCATCGAATGGAGAACACAAAGACATTTCTTTCCTCGGGCGGGGACCTCTCCCCTGAAAACGTTTCACGAATTTACGGGTCTAGTCGGACCTTAAGGAAATGCAAAGAGTACATAAAACGCGTTTTCCTCCCAACAGAGATACTTTTATCGTTTACACATTTAGCGCCGCAGAGGGAATTGCACCGGCGGTGAACGACCCGCCGCGCCGCGGCGGAGAAAAAGCGAGGAAGAGCGTTAAGAACGGAAGAGAGGTGAAAGGATGGCGTCGAGCGATGCGGATGGGTAATACGGCCACGTCGTAAACCGGCGGAATAAAAAATTTTGTATATCCATTCGTGGCTAATAGAATTGTCGTTGCGGCAGGTTGTTTGCAGGCACAATGCGGCGTCGATCAGCGGATACGTACTCGTCATACTCGAATACTCAATGCTCAAAAAACGCTGTTAATTCATTATGCAAAAGAAATCGTTAGTTTTTTGCTACATGCTACAACATATTTGCAAGAACGTTATTGCCAATTATTTTTTAACGATGTCTCTAAACGATAAGATTATAATTGAGAATGTATTTGAAGACATTGTAAGAACATTGTTGAAGTCTTAAGATCAGCGCGAAAATTAACTCACGATGAAGTAACGATGACGTAAATCAATACTTTACATCATGCAAAAATTCTAGCAATATTGAAAAACACTGAGTCCTTAGAGAGTATGCAGATTTAACATGAAGTTTCAGTAATGGATGGCGAACTGTTTACTTACATGATGCAATATTTTTATATCTCGAGTGTTTTATAATTATGCAGAAGGAAACATCAATGTGACTATACTTTGTCCAAATATTTTGCAAAGAGGATAGAATTGTAGATACTCTTCTAAAATCTTCTCTATGCTGCGCGTTTATTTTTTTAAGATTGTCGAAAACAAATTAGTGAATGTGCGTGACTCTACGGTATGTGTTTTACTATGTATATAATTTTTGTTTTTCAGATATATTTATCTAAAAATAATTTAAATATAAACAACTATGAAATAATCTCCTAAAATTAAATAAAGAATAAAATAAACGATAATTTCKTACAGACAGTTGAAGCTTTTTATTTATTTAAATTTGCATTAAAGTGATTTTCAATTCCAATAAATAGATGCACAAAAAAATATAAAAATATGAAATTTTTAAATAGAAGCTTTCATATTTGTTTGAATTATACTAACTTTTGTGACACGCAACATCTCTTAACAATTCCGGAGAATGTTGGAACTGGAATCAAATGTTCGATTCTACTGTTGTCATTATAACATTTCTAGTATAAATATGTTATGCCAGCAGTTGCCGGAAGTTACAACGCGTGCGTCATTTACCCGTGCGAGCGCGGGCAACTGTTCCTGCGCTCGAAAACGTCGATAGAGCGATGCACACGGAAATGAGGCCTCCACCGTGAACGAGGCATTTCTGACGGCGTCTTCCGCTTCTGACATTGTGTTGCGCCGCAACATTCGACGTCGAGCTTCGCAATACGGAACACTTCGCGGAACGTCTAAACGAGTCGTGAGTGACAAGATTTCCGGCATGCGTTTATAAAGTTCGGCCGATGAGAACACGGTGTCAAGAAACGGAGGGGAGGAGGACTGTTAATGGATATCTCGTTGTCGTTCCCTCAAGGGGAAGAGGGAAACTTCTGTCGTGTCTTTCCGGATGAGGAAATTCGAGGAGTTCGAGTCGCAAATTGGAGAGCAGTATCACCACCGTTGCCCGTTGTTTGAGCCCGTTGCGCAAGCTTCGTGCGCGCGATCCTCGTCGTAGATCCTAAGAGACGAAAGCGCCAGGAAATAACGAGGGGAAGTCGCGAGAACACGTTGTTACGGGCGTAATGGAACCAAGCCAAGTCTCGTCCGATAGTTACTCCTCGAAGAAAAGCTTGTCTCCAATGAAACGTACGATATAGCTGCCCCCGAGTAGGGGCGACATCGGCTGAATCGCAGGATTCTCTCGTCGTGCTTTTCTGTATAACAAACGGCATTGTTTGCTAATATGCGACATTTGAAAAATATTTCAAAATTCTTTTTTCAGTTACATGCATATAATTAAAAAAGAAATAAAGGAAAAAAGTTATTATTCGTTAATAATTTCTTTCATGTTTTTATACTTTTCTATGATTATATAATTGAAAGGGAATTAGTGATTCTTTTAATGTTTAAAATAATTTAAAAAATCTCGCGTGTAATAACAAATTGATATGACATCATATATTTTAGATAAAGTATTTAATTTGTAAAAAATAAATTTTTCATTAATTGTCACCGTTGATCTGTTTTTACTTTCTCACGTGGCATTTTATAACATTTTATAATTAATATGTTGACGAATGTCGACAAAACATACTTTAAAATATCGCCACAGTTAATTTCCTGTTCTTTCCGAATGCGCAAATTGTTGTAAAAACACGACATTCTGCATTGAAGTTCTTGGGAGCCATTTTGAATGCAAATTTGAAGAAGTTATCAGCGACGAGAAATCGAAGAAAGAGTCAAACAGAAGAGAAAGAGAAGAAATCACGATTTCATAAGAAATGTGCATTGATTTCAGAAGGTAGTCAATTTCTCACTTAATTAGAAAATTTTATAAAAAAGTTTTTTGAATACACTTGTTAAATTATGAAGCTATAATATATTGTAAACTATAATATGTAGTTTAAATGCTTTATTTATACGAGTAATTTTCTTCCTTTAGCTGCAATACTTACGTCATTTTACGGTATAACGCTTAAACGCGTTTCGCTTGCGACACACACTTATGGTATAACGCTATTAAGCGAGTCATTAAAAAGCTGAATATGATATCAAAGTTAAAGCGGTGTTAACCAGCAGTTTGCTGGCGTCGGTGACATAAGGCTCTTCGTTGCTGAAGTAAAATTTCATTTATAGCACGACTTTAGTTAACGCGTGAAAGGTGTCAAAAATGTAGTCTGCGCTCTCGCTCACTATTATATATATTATATATTTTTCAATTAAATTTGCTGCTGTACCGACTGCACAAATTCAAAGATGCAAATGTAAATGAAAGTTATCTCCGACTGTCTGAAATAACAACGGAGTTTCAATAAAAGTGCTATAAAGGAAAGTAAAGATTGGAGGAAATACCGTGCCACTGCGCGGAAGAAAAACGGATGTGCAAACGAAATCTTTTCAGACGACGTTCTTACATTTCGTATTCTTTCTATGCTCACTTCTATGCTGATTCAAATATCTTAAAATTTACATAGTCACAACGCAATGTCCATCAAATACAGTTTGCACTCAATCTATTTTTTATTATGCGTATTAACATTGTTGATATAATTTATAATGTCATGTTATTTAAATAATTTTTAAATGATGATTTAATGATGCGGAAAGTTATATCGTAAAATCATATCATAATAGGAAGGCATTAGAAAATTTTTATTTATTGATTGTTAAATGTGTTAGGGATAGAGATCAGTTTAGATTTCCGTTTAGATAACTTAACACGTGTTTTTTACAACAATAATTATCTACAATGCAAATTCGCGAAGATTATCTTCAATAAGTTAGTCAAAAGTAGATTAATTAATAACAAAAATGCAAGAAGAAATGAAGAATAAATAATGATCGAACTAGCAACTACAACCAAAGGAGACGAGCAATTGCTGCGAACTTTCTTGTAGACATTATCGGTCAAAAGTTTTTACAATTAATCTGTCTTCGATGGAAGTTCGGTATAAAAATGAAAAGAAATACACCCCCCCCCACACACACACACACATATATATATTGTAAGATATATACATAATAAAATAAAACAGGGTAATTTTCTCGAATTACTTAAACACGCATCGCTGATTTCCGCTTTCGAAAGTCTTACTTTTCTTTGCTTTTCATGGTACGAGAAAATGGAAATTGTTATAATAAGAATGAAAATGGTACTTTTCAGTAGAATAAAAGCAAGGAGAAATGGAATTATGGATCGCATGTTAATTCGACTCTGAAGGAATAATGCTACGCTTCACGTCATTACAATTAGCTTATATAGAATATATTATATAAGAATAATAAGAATAAGATATATAAGAATAATATATTATATAACATAATTTCTTCTTTTTTTATAATGACTATACTTACTATTTACCTTGTCATAATCTGTAAGACAATATATTTGCAACTTTTTTGTATAAGGCAAAAATATGCAAGATATTGGTTTTATTAATGCTTCTTTTTTCCTAAAGTTTAAAATAAGATCACATATGATATGCAACTTTCTTTCTCATTTTTGGTGATGATTTCGGCACAATTACGAATTCGGAATATGCTAGAAAAAAATTACCGTATTAAATCTCGTAAAAAAAATCTGTTTTCCATCAACTCCTCAGCTTTCGATATATAATTTATTTCTCTCATTTAACGTATTGCTGAAAAAAAATGGAAAGTTTTCAGCGAGGAAAGACGAGAAAACAAGTTTTAAAAGTCTTTCGGCTACGATCTATAAAATCGTTCACGCGACGTCGCTCTGGACCCATGAGAGAACTGTCGAATGAGGCAATGAGAGCGCAAGTCGCAAGACTTTTTTCTCAACTCACCGGCCTCTGTTCGCGGTTTCCGTAGTGACTAAAGAGCGCATTCCCGTGTCCCTGCGGAGCCGCTTACTTATAAGTTCCTCCCGCGACGTCGTAAATAAATACCGGCGAAGTAGGTCACTGCGCAGAAAGGTCGACGACGACGACGACGTGTGCCGGCGAATTACAAATCTGCTCCCGACGAGCGCGAATGCGGTTAAACTCCGTGGAAAGTATATCGCGCGCAAGGGACCGACAGAAGTTTCACGGCAAAGCGAGTCGTTCCTTCCAACCCTCATCGCTTTTCCGGCCGCCGACCGCATCATCTCCCTGTGGTTCACGGCCTTTCCTTCTTCCTTCCTCCTCCCTCTCCTCCTCCCCCTCCTCGCCATCACACCAACACCGTTTGCTTTATCGCTTCATCTCCTTTTCGCAACGTGGTCCCATTGTTCGTGCAATTTTCACGCTTCAAAGGCGACGGATACCCCCGTGTGACGACCATTCGCCAAGTTCGACAGCAAACTTCAGCAGATTCTGTCTAAACGGGACTGTGCCTGTTAACGCAGCCGGTACACCACGGTTGAACGAATCTACAAGTCCGATGAAGAACATCAAACCGCAAACGTTCGCGGTGTAATCCTAAGTCACGGAGTATCGTTTGTAGATTTTTTTTAATAATAAAATTATTTTAAAACGTACATATTATAAATGAACATACTAATTTTTCTTTTTGTTTCACGGTATTATTAAAGAAAACATTTTTTATAAGCAGATTGCATTCATCCTCAGAGGGCAATGATAAATTTTATTTAACTTCCAATTATATCGGAAGTGTTATGATTAGCTATATCTGCTAAAAAAAAAGTATAGCAATAATATACATTTTGTATGTCTCGCACAAGCGGCTCAATGCAAAATTCCTTTCTTTGGTTCAAACTTCGCGAGGAGCATCGCGAGGAGAACAAAAGAAAAACCCTTTATATAAAAAAGTTTCGGGTTCAATAGCTTTCATCGAGCCGGATTGAATGCGTCTTCCGCTATAAACGCGAACCAACTATTTTTCTTTTGAGAATGAAGCAAGTTTTTCAGCGTGGCAGCTTCACTTTTTCCATTATTCGCAAATAATCCCGAGTCCTGTCTGGGCACACCTTGCCCATTTTGAGCGCTAACAAAGAAGTAACAGTAAATCTCGAATATAATGCAATAGGTCCGGTAGAATATAGAGGTATAATCTCTTTCCCCTTTTCCCACATCAACGGTATCTCGCATAACGATCCGAGTCTGCAGCGAACGCCTTGGAAGACGATAAAGAATCACTAGTACCGACACATGCAAGAGGACCAGTGCTCGTACAAGCTTCGATTCTGAAATAGTGTTGTCTTCGAATTTAAGGAATGGCCAATTTATTCCGTTCCACGCAATTGCACGAGAAAAAACGTGACTCATACACGGAAAGATTTTGCTCAAATATCTAAAAATTTAGCTAAGTACACAGATCTGAAAATAATTTTATTGAACTAATCCAAATAAACCATCAAAATAATTACATAGGATATTCACACTTGTTGGAATATTAACATTTTTTGCAGCATTGCTCATCATATTTGAATTTTCTACATAATTGTTTTGATGGTCAAATAAAATTATTTTCAGATCTGTATTTAGTTAAATTTTTAAAAATTTCAGTAAAATGATTTTTTCTGCGTAAGATGTATTAAACTTAATCATAAGATGTGTTAAAATAAAAAAAAGTTTCAAATGTAATATATTAATATATTGTTAATAAGAAGAAAAATTATATGTATATATATATACATATACATATACATATATATATATATATATATATATATATATATATATATATATATATATATATGATTGATATAAGCAAAATCAATCTCAAATGATGTATTTTGGCAATGGTTAGCTGCACTACGTTGACATTTTTTACATTTTAGTATTGCGTTTGTCAATTTTATATCGACATTGATTTATTTGAAATACATCATATTCATGCAAGTCCATTCGATTTCTCGAATGACGCTACATAAAATGTGCTTTTACAGGTGAATCAGTCATCGTGAATGAACAACGGTCACCGCGAATGGCTTTTAACACTAAGAATAACCGGCACGTTGAGTGCTCTCTCTCTCTCTCTCTCTCTCCTCTCTCCTCTCTCTCTCTTTCTCACTCTCTATCTATCTGTCTATCTATCGCCCCCATGGGCGATATTTGAAAAATACGATCACAGATCATTAAGCATGCCGCAACATGTGGCATGTGTGCATAGGCTACGCGCTATAAAGATTTATGCGATCGCGCGGAGATTGATTTATATGCTGTCGAAGGCTCAGCCGCACGCGAGCGGGCAAATAAACGCCCTGACGCGATGTCGACGGCGGAAACGAAAATAACATCCGCGATTAACAACGTAATAGACTTTGCAGATTGCTGCATTTCCATCTGAAATCGTCCGCCGCGGGGGTTATAACGCGTGCGCGCACGCACATATATATCGTTAGGCGTTATTTATTGGCCGTTCGCATAAAACGCGGCTGAGAGGAAAAAAAATAGCCGGGCGCGTAAATACTCGGGAATCGAGCGAGATTTGGTTAACAAATATCGCCGTATAATGCCTATAATATATTTATACGCGGCGCGGAATATCGGCGCGCCACCCGATTACTATTCATAGCAACGAATATTTTAATCGGCACGCGTGCGGGAGAGCAAAACGGATGATACACTGTAGAGACGCTGCATCAAAATCCAATTGAACGAGACGAATAGAAATAACGAGGAGAAAAGAGGGGGAGGAAAAAACCGAGCAAATGAGCGCCGGGAGCTTTCGCCTATGTCCTCGTTTAACGGACGCGTCATTTAAATCGCGCAAAATCAGCTGTTTGAAGCGCGCATGAATATTTCATCGACAATTTCTACTTCGCGACGAGGAAAAACAGGATTTTCTAGGGCGTGATTAATCAGGCCTTGGGTTTTCAATAATAATGCCGCCGGTGATTTACCGTCCAAGAGGGGAGGAATTATAGAAAACGATATCACGGATGGCCGATGCATTCTTCAGAAATTACGGGTATTGAAAAATGTATCGATGCCACGGCTACGGTGACATTCAGTCTCGTTTCGCCCGATGACGCCCAACGATTCCCATCGATTGCGCTTAATTTCCTATTTCGTAACGACGTAACGATTAATGCGCGCGGATTTATCGCTCCGCAATTTCGCGGTGTAATTTCTTCGTACGCGAGATCGCTCGTTACCGCTCTCTCCTCTCCTTTCGCTGCGCGCGCGTTCCGGGCGTTCCGGCGCGTCCGGTCGTCGCCGCGGAATTACGATCGCTGTCGGGTGCGATTTGGATCGGAAACGGCATATCGAAGCGACGCGACGGCATGATAAATAGAATCGAGATTGGCTTGAGTAAAATCTTTGATTTCCACTCCGAGCTGTTATATCCAAGCCGCACGATCGAAAATCGTTCGAATCATCGGATAAAATTGGGGCTGCAATTTTCCACGTATCCGCATAGCTCTCAAAAGTTCTACTCATATTTTCAATGTAATGCCAAAATGTGTCAATGAATATCCTCGCGATTACAATTATCTTGCCATTTTTCATCGCTACGAATGGAATTCGCTCCATTTTCAATTCCATCGAATTCCTCTTCGCTTTTACTGAATTTCTACATTTATTGTGATGCTTTAGCGCTAGTTATTTCATATTTTTAATTTCTTCATATGTAAAAACGCTTACTCCTATATATATATATATATATATATATATATATATATATATATATATATATAATAAAAATATTTACGTTAATACTTAACTTTATTCGAAGACAACTATGACAAAAAGTATGCTCTGCATTATCTTCATTCAAAATTTATCTTTCATTCAAAAAGTCCGAATACAATATCTAAATCGAGTAAAAAAAAACGAGAAAGAAAACGTCACGTAAAATGGGTGCAACATCGAGCGCGACGAATATTCGTTCGTTGATGAGGGAACGAAGTAATTAACGCATGCAAATTTATTAAGGAAAATGGCGAAGCGTAATTTCATTCGCGAGACACGAGCCCCGCACGGACGCATCTGCGATTTTTCCGTGCCCGCCGGTTACCGCGACTGTATCCGCTCGGTATCAAATAAAATGAATGACACGGAACACGGAGCGCCGCGGGAACGCGAACGATATTTAGCGTTTTCCGATACCCGGTGGCTCGATTCACCCGTCGACCCGACAGCGGCGCTGTTATTACTACGCGAGAATGCCGATGCTATTGTTTCTCCTTTAAAAATCATTTCGATTTTCGTTGATCTCGCAAGATAAAGGGGAAGGGGTTGCGGGGGTCTTGCTTTTCCGTTTGCCCGACAGAGCTTATTATTACTGACGTAAATGAGCGTACGTTTTCTCATTCGAAGTGCACGCTCGTATCTCGTTTAACACGCGTAATAGCAATTTGCTTATGTAAATGTGATACCGTTATCAACCCACAAGGAAAATAATGTCTCTTCCGTTGTGTGCTGCGATTTCCAAACAAGAAACCTTGTTTTTTTTTTTTTTCGTTAATGAATAGATCTTTCTACAGAAAAATAAAGTTTTGAAGATTAATTGCAATTGATAAAAGAGAGAGTTAGTCATATATAATTATTAACTGTAATATGACTGACTCTCTAATATGATTTTCATTGTATAAATATTAGCGAGAATATAATAGTAAATACATCATTGTAATTTTTGACTATTAAAAGAATAAGAAATAATATATGTTCATACATGATCTGAATTGCATTACCCGTGCGCGTAACTTTATTATGTCTAATAAGAACATGTGAAAATTTATGTCTTAATTAGTTGAAATTTTGGATACCATCAGAAGGAATATTAAGTGAATAAAAATTTTTTTAAATCATAAATAATCGAATTACACATATTGACAAATAAATGACACATATTAAAAATCGAGCGGTACTCGTGTTTTGTAAACAAATCTTAAAAATTATGTAATTTAATTTAATTTAATTCGGATCGAATTTTAAAATTAATTAAACTTCGTTATCGACGCAAAGATTTATAAGACATTTATACCAATACATGAATATATTCTTGCTTCATTTGCGTTCGATTAACGAGAACGCACGACTGATTCCGTCGAACGGAATGCGGTATTTTGGCAAGCACTCGCCATTTTAAGGGTGTGTTCCGCGACGAGCGTATTGCTATTCTCCACAGGCGTTATCAAGCGAGATATACGAATGTCACACCCGTTACACTATTTTTGGAATGTCGTAAAGGCACTAGCGTCGGTTACGTGCTCGGTAAACAGCGGGAGCGGGGGTGACGCCGGGCGCGACTCAGAAACTCGTTCCTCGTGCCACCCCCGTGCGTACTCTTAGCTCCCCGAGCTTTCTTCGGTCTTCCAGCAACTTAGCGAGCGCCTTGCTCGCGTACGTGACAAAGGTAACAAGAAGCAAATCGCTTTGTCAACGCATCTAGCACCTAAAGCGCCATAAGTCGCGCGACGTGACGCTATGCGATTCGATCCGACTCCGTCCTATACCGATAACTTTACTTAAAGAAGGAAAGTAAACTCCTGTGCACCGTAACATCTCGGCCATTCGGAGCGGTACGCTTCTCGGACTTTTAGTGTTCATTGTTAATGTTCTGGTACTAACAATATAACGTCAAATATCTGACGCGTCAGGGAATCAAATAATTTAAATCAAACCAGAACGAACAAATCCGAGCGATGATCATCTATATTGAATTATTTTACTGAAACTATTACAAACAACGAAGGGTATATCGGGATTGGAGGTGCTGGCAGCGAAAGGTTTAACGCAGTAAAAATTTCCTATGTCCAGATAACAGCCCTTTTAAACGAATGCCGGCGAGAAACGTCACCTATGGAACGAAATATCGGACGGAAGCAGACTACCGAGGCAGCCAATGCGATAAAGAGCGCACCCGTTCAGTTGACAGAAAATTCAATGGCTCATATTCGCACTTCGCATTCGGCAAATGAATGAAGCCCTTTGTAACGGAGCCTTTGTTTGCAGTCGTGTTCGCATTTACGATTCGACTATCGATATAGAATCAACCGGCTGCATTAACGATTGAAGCTCGCATGTGCGATGTAATATGTTTTGTAGATGCGCCACGTTTTTCGCACGTTGTAATAGCAAAAATTATTCACAGATTATTCACTTATACAGTGAGTTTGCAGTGCGCATTTGCATGCACTATCGCGTCGCATTCAATATCGAGGTAAATAGAGATTATTCAGAGTGTTCGAACAAATTTTGTTTGCAAAATAAATGAGACGTATAAAAAAATAAAATAAAAAGAGAGACGTGCGTGAAAAGGGTTTGAAAGAGGAGAGAGAGCGTTCAGAAATTATTGCACTAATCACACGTCGGAAAGTTCAGAAATTGAGCTGTTCGCGGGAATTTAAAACTGGCACGCCGAGAGTAACGTGTATGTAGTAAATCGGCCGCGAACGAAAATTGACGGCCGTCACGCGCCGCAATCGTAGTCGCGTGTTAAATTGCGGGTAACGGTGACGAGAAACGGTGGCGCCGCACTCATGTGTAACGTCGGTTGTCCCTTTGTCACGAGATCGATTTCAGGAAGAGCGTGTGTGTCCGCGCGCGAATGGATAATACGAATCATGGTATAATATCGAAGGCACACATATTACGGATCTCCAAACGAACGAGAGTGACAACGTACATCGCATAAACGCATTTGATTGCTTTCTTACTTCTCTATTTTTTTTTCCACGTTACTTTTTAATACTCCGGATTACGTTTCTTGCAGATAAATACTAAATTTTAAAATAGAAAATTGACAGTATTAAAATTTAATTATTTTCGTAGTGTAAAATAAATAAGAACAAAAATATTCTAAACAAAAAATAAATTTTAAAAACTTGAAAAAAAAAAAGAAAGATTTACATGAATAAGAAACTCATAGGTATTTACATATAAATTGATTTTAACCATCTTATTTTAAATTATTTCAAATACTTAATTTTTGTTACCTTATTTATATCGTATTTAAAGAATTATTAAAAAATGCTTAATGTTAAAATACCGTAACGAATAATTGCCTCCATCAATTGGAAATAAATAATTCTATCGAAACATATACTTCAACATGGAAAGAACGATTTTGCTGAGAGAGATCTAAAATTTTGCTAGATATAGAAAATAATTTTGTTGGACCATCAAAATAATTTTGTTGAAAATAATGAGCAATGCTGCAATAAATTTTGACATTCTAGCAACTAGCTTGAGCGTTCTACATAATTATTTCGATAGTTCAACAAAATTATCTTTCTGATCTGTATCCAGCTAAAATTTTAGAACTTTCAGCAAAATCGTTCCTTCCGAATAGATTTGGAACATATATCACATATATCACTCTGACAGAAAATAATCACACAAATTATTCTGTTACGTCATTCAGTTTTTACGTTCCTATCGATTCTTGATCATTTGATGTACATAGAATCGGCAAGTCATCCATCGTGGTGCGACTAATGATGAAGATATGGTAAGTTGACTGTAAAATTAGAATAAACGATGTGCAGTCGAGTCATAATAGATACGGCGCAATGTAATGTATCACAGCAATTTTATCGGAAACCGATAATTGAACGGCCATCTGTAGACGACTTCGAAAACCGATACTCGTGCATGCACGAGACAACTTTCGCTCCTCAGCGGGAGATGCGCTAACCGGTCATGGCTGCAATAAGTGAAAATAGTAATTGCATTCTTCGGCTGCGATAAAATTGGCCTCGGTCAAGGATATAGAGCGGCTTTCTGTCTTCGCTATATATTCCTGTAATAGTACCGCGCACGAATCGCTAAGGAATTCGTTTATCCCACCGCGAAAGTGTTCACCGAAAATAAATGTCATACCAGAGTCGATTCTGTTGTACAGATCCTCTTTCGCGAYGCACCGGGATACGTGAAATGAAAAAGATAAAAAATACGCAACGAAATTTTCACAAATTATATCGCGAGTGAATCTTGCCGTTCGATATGCACATTTCGCAGAAGTAATAAATATTAATGAGAAATATTGAATGAAAATAAAAAATACGAAATTAATAATTTATTATAATTATCCAATAATTTTGGATGTATGTTATCAGTAAGTGCGTGATGTATAAAAAATTTATTCATTAAAAAAATTTATAATCAATACTGCAGAATCCAATTAATTTCAGCGAACGTGTGTGTTCGCTTCGGCTGCTTAATATGAAGGATTTCAGAAGTGTACTGTGAAATACAATAAATCAGAATATATCATTATTAATGTCTACAAAGTATATCATAAATCGCGCATTCTCTCTCGATTCTCTGACAATTCTGGAATTAATTTCTTTATAAAGGAAAGCTTCATTATACAGATTTAATTGTTAAATTATTTAATATTAAAAATAAGCAAACAATTTTGATGAATTGAGTTTCGTCAGAACGACATGTGCAGAAATGAAAATCTTTTATTATAATATAAAACAAGTCAACATTACTTATCATTAATATAAAGATATATTGACATATTTTGTTATATTCTCCAATATAATTATCAAATAACGTTGCGATCAAATAATAACTTTCGATAAAACTTTCGATAAAGGGCAAACGACATTAAATTCAATAGATTCGCTATCCAGAGGAACTGTTGGTACACCCAGCGTATCACGAT
Organism: Cephalotes varians; assembly: GCA_037157785.1. NCBI lineage: Eukaryota > Metazoa > Arthropoda > Insecta > Hymenoptera > Formicidae > Cephalotes > Cephalotes varians. The sequence continues at coordinate 136,559 of JANQDE010000014.1, forward strand.
ATCCGATATAGCTTCCGTTAGTGCGTACGCATTCTAATCGGTCATGAGCACGCGCGTATCGACGCGCAGCGACGATAAATCGCGCACGTCGCAACTGCGACCGACAGCTAGGGCGTTTTCCCCGCAGTCGCGAGAAGATCGATTCGCGAGAGCGGAGAACACGCCACGCGGACAAGGTCGGCTGCGGTGGACGGACATTAGTTCGCATCTGCTTTCGTTTGGTCCCTCCATTCGGCACCGAATCCGCGTCCGCGTTGCCTTCGTTTCCCGTCAACGAGCACTGAAAGATGAGACTTCCTGGTCCGGTTCCGGGACGCCTAATCTTATTTGCGCTTTCTGAGGCTTCCCGACTTCCTCGGACCACTGACGATCATCTACCGTACCGTTGGGAAATTCTGTTGCTGCGTCTGGCTTCGTCATCCCGAGTGCATCGTATTACAAAATGCACAACCGGTAAATGTTAGCAACTCGAATTCGCACATCTGCGCGCTCTTTTCCTCTCTACTATCGCGCGTTTACTTATTGCTAGAAGCGTGCACGTGTGGCACACGATGATACGTAATAAAAGACACCGAGGCTTTATGAAAGTTACTTAAGTAGTAAAAAAGACACATGGAGCAGGATACATAAAAAAATAGCATGGGTGTAACGCAACTTTTCTCTTTTTTCTTGACTAAAGACGTTACTTTCGCCTCATATTCGCTCTTATGGATATTCATTGCTTATTTTTGACATCAACGCTAATTGGGTGAATTAAATTCTCATCATAAGAAGGGATGATAAAGTACTAATTTCTTAAACGTTCTTTATTATTATTCTGTAGAAAGCTAGCTATCGTATTTTCGCGTGCATTCGCCAATAGGATTGGTTCGCTAATCATCATCCAGAAGATCCTACCTGATGAAACCGAACGAACATCCGTCTTTGGCGATTAAGTTACAAGCTGCTTATACACATGCGATTTACATCGCTGCCACGCAATCCAAATTCTATTTCCTGTTTTATAATCCGCGATCAAAAGAGTGGTCTGGTAGACCAACCGTTTCGAGGAACTATTCGAATGACGAAACTGCAAGTTAAAATCAAAGTCCAATTCGATTACGTTTACATTAGCCGCAAGTAAGTGCGGTGGATAGGCCGGCAAGGGGTTTGCGCCATCGCGAAAAATTCCAAAAGCTTTTAGTGGCCATCAAATTATTTTGCTCGGAAATTATTCAGCGGCGAGGTATCTTCGAAAGTAATTGGGCGAGCGTGACTATGTCGCTGTATCGCAACCAAAGAGAAGAAGATCCGAGAACTGCTACAAGTATTCCATAATTCGTTTCCGTCGTAATAAACGACTCGGCGGAGTCGGTGAAGTTTGCGCCCGGGCGAGTAGCTCGGAGAATTTACGCGGATAACTTTTATGAGCTCAAATAATTACGTTCCCGCTGTTATATGACGTGTACGTGTAAGCGGCGCCGCGCGCCCTCGACGCTTAGACGGCCGACTTAAGCCCTGTTCTCGAGAACAGGCGAGGAACTTATTGACACAGATAACATTCCGCGGAGCGAAAATGTCTCTCCGCGCGTGACCATTAAAACAAGTGCTTTCACGCTGTAGCTGTCATCCTTTTGCAAGACATCGCGATTCAAGTGGTTTGTCGTGTAGTGTGCCCGAATGAAGTATTCAGATAATACGCGTGAAAAGTTTTAATATTCGGGACTCGCCGCGAGAAAAATTTACTCTTTCATGCGCGTATCACAGCTAGAAAGCATCGTAAGAATTAAACGAGATGTTCTTCAGGTCATTCCGTCGCAGCGAAAAATTATGTAATTACGCATAGGGGCATTCTTGCGAAAGAATGGAAAATGGGACAGTAGCTCAAAATTATAGCGTGCAATCGCGTGCGGACGGAGAAAAGATTGTTAAAGCGAATGAAAAGATGCTAGCGAAGTAGAGAGTGGGAGAAGAAGAGGAATCCCGCCTGATGCGGTAGGAAGAGGGAGAAAAGCGGAAAGCAATGAGGAAAAGATAAGGGTAGACAGAGGCTGACGCCCGAGGCAGAGCGGCAGAATTTAATAACAATTTCTCAAATGAAAATTACCCGCTTTCAAGCGTTGTACCGCGCAAAGCCATGTTGACGACTCACTCTCTCTCCTATTCTCTATTCGTTCTCCTTTTCTCTCTTTCACATAATAAAATTCTCCCTGCGCTTTTCCTTCTCTTCTCTCTCTCTCTCTTTTTCTCTCTCTTTCTCACTTTCCATACTACGTCCTACTTCCCTCTCTTCCCTCAGTGCGGCCTGCATTTTATTTAATATTAGCCCGGTTACCCGGTTAAATTGTCGGGGTGGAGACCCAGCCCCGAATTTACATCTTAATCGGACCCTATTACGGTAACGTCGTTGCAACATTCACCCGCTCAGTCTGGCTGCATCGCGTCGCGTCTAGACTAGCTGCACGCCGAAACTGGCATTCTGCAATCGATCCTCTGCAAAATTTCGGTACAGCCGAATGACATGGAGATGCGCGAGGCTTACAGATCCCGATCGCCTCTGTACCGAATAATCGAACCAATTTACCCCCACGCGAGCACGCCCATCTGATTGATTCCTATTGTCGCCTCTTGCGTTCATCGTTTCCGCCATGGAACTCTCGTCGCTTTTCCTAAAGTTTCGTACTCTCGTTTCGTCTTGTCGGTCTCTACCGCGCTTCTATCGCTTCCTCTTACAGATCAGGACTGTCTTGCACTTCTAGAATAATACGACTGTCGACTTATGCGTCGTAAGTACAGTCTGTATGCGATATTCAAAGATAAAATTTTGGAAGTACAGACGTCATTTAGAATTACGCCGCTATTCAGTACATACGTGATCTTGCTATACATTATTGTCTGTGCTTTGTATATTAAGTATTAGTGAGTAATAATAAAACGCTGTCATTATATTTCATATATTTTACATTTTTATTTGAACATCCCCAATATTTCTTGAGTTAAGTATTTAACTTTATAAAAAATTCTTCAAACGTTTCGCAAGAGAAATTTTTAAGAGTACTAAAAACGCAACTACAAAGAACGCCTTCGTATATTTACATAAGAAGTAAAAGATCTGCATGCATGAATTATCTTTTACGATTTTATTGCATCTTTTTTTAATTAGACTTATTATTATGGAGATTTTCATGGAAATTTTTAATATCTTGCGTAAACTGCGTTGCAAAAATAAAGAAGGAATCTTTGTAGCAAACAGAAGATATTGTCGCGTAAATAGAAATGGTAAATCGAAGTTTATTTCCCTTATACGACAGGAATCTACCTTTTTTTATGAAAAAGCAATTTTCATATCGAGCACATGTACGACCTTTTTGTATTTGGAGCGAATACGTCGTAAGAAGTGCTTGAGACTAGGTCAAGTAGGGATGCAAATGCATATTTAAAATCGATATATGTGCGAAAGAAGCGTAGTTTAAAGGAATATTTACTACTGCTACTTGCTTCTACACAAAAATACTTAAACATTTTTATATGAAATAACAAATATCTATAATAATTAAATTTTTATATTTTATTTTATTATTCAATCGTAGATATATTGACAGAAAAATAAAAAATCTCAAGCTTTAGAGAAATAAGACAGTACAAAAATGGAGAAGAAAAAGAAATCACAAATCTAATGATTTTATATGCAACATACGAGAATTGGATCCTATTTGATAAATAGATAATACAAATACACTCGAGAACAAATTTGGTCTTGATGGATTCGTATAGTAGGCAGACCCAAGATTGATCGCACACCCACACACCACAGCCGCGTTCCCAATTACATTACGACCGATCGAAATAATTATCGAAATTGGCTAGAATTTGGCTAATGGTCTATCGACGATGGTTCTTTACTATCGCGTGGGCGCATCATGTCGCGCTCGACGACGTCATCGAAAATTGCTTACCGAGATATGACGCGTTGCATCGCGTCGCATCGTGGTACGCAGCAAGGAGACAAGAGACAAATTAACGGGTCGTCCTTTTAGGCAACTCCGTCCGTACACACAGTAATACGTGACGGTATTACCCGCGCACGGACGCGCGCTCGCTCGCGCAGGCATACGTGCGCGTGAGGCTGCGGTCGGAATTACTCTCGATGAACCGGATATAATTGGCGCACGAGTCGACGCGACGCAAACGCGGGACTGAATCCTAAAAAGTGCACGACTCTCGTCGCCAGAAATAAGAGTACGACGCGTTGAACATATATACACGCGTTGTCGGACTGATATCCGATACTAGTGAGCTTAGAGCGTTAAGAAACCCTTAAACAATGAAGACTCTTTCCTAAGAAAACTAGAACTATTATTAGAATAATATTGAGAAATGAATAAATTGTTTAATAAATGGAACGGACAAAGCATTTCAATTATATACAATTATCGGTTACATAATTATAAATTTTTAATAAAATTCGCAGATTTATCTAGAATTATTTGAAAATCAAAGTTCTGAGTGTACTGGAGTGTAACTGGAGTAATTGTTCAATCAATATCATATCAATAATATCAATAATTGGTAATTATTAATATAAAATATTAATTTAATATAAATTATTAATATAAATAATAACTTTCAATTAATAACTTTTCATAAAAATTTTGTTTTAATGATTTACTTCTGTAATAAACGTGTCATAAATTAAAATTTGATGTCTTCTTATTATTTGATTAAAATGCAACACTAAATTTGAATTCAATGAAATAAGAAGACATCGAATTTTTATCTATAATACACGTTTACAAAAGTAAATTATTAAAATAAAATTTTAATATTTTATTTTAAAATTTTTTATTTAATTAAACGCGTGATTGCTTAATCGTGTTGAACTCTCTTCGATTTTAAAATAAATGTTATTAAAACGCTATAAAATATTTTTCATTGCCTGTTATTATTTTATTTATCATGTTTAATTTATAATAATTTATAATAACTTAATATATCATATTAATTTACAGATATATTTCAGTTTTTAACTTGAATTTAAGGATAATATCAATAGTTTCAGAAAATATGCAAGCAAGCCTGAAAACGAGCTTGCATCTCCTTTGGAAACATTATTTTCATTCTATTTCATATATATTATTTTACTTTCACGTATGTTATTATTACTACCAAATAATTTCATCAAGAATAACATATATCGCCATCCGAGTTCGCAATACATCAAACGCAATATATTACCTAATGGATTAACGGAAACATTGTCGGATTTTGACATCGATGAAAAAAGGAATGAAAGAAAAAAAAAGGAAGAGAAGGAAGGAAGAAAGGAAAGAAGAAGTCAAGAGAAATATCGATCAGTTACGTTAATGTAAACAGCGTTACACTCTTCGGATTTATCAATCTCACGGGTTGCTAATATCTCTTTCTCTCTCTCTCTTTCTCTTTCGCGCGAGAAATTAACGAATCTATTCGTTCGTCAGTATGCAACCAACGGAGCACACACTCTCTTTCTCTCTCCCCCTCTTTTTCTCTCTCTATCTCTCGATACTCTCAATACTCTCTTTGGATCTCTCCCTAACAGGTTGCCTTCTCGACGTGTTCCCGACGTTGAACAGCTCGCGCACACTAACACCGTTGGCTGCGAATTAAACGAGGCGCCGGGCGTTTCTATACCCTCTTTCTCCCGCAGGCATTCGTATCGGCGAATTCTCCTACGAAAAGCTTCTCTTTTACCGTTCGCTGATATTTCCAGCCAGCGATACGGCTGGGTATTCCCGGCCCGAAAAGAGAACGAGGACGGTAAATTCCGGAGCAGACTCGTCTTCCTAGGGCGTTTTTCAAAATCACGTTCCAAACCTTCGTTCGCAATAAAAATATCAGTAATCCTCAATATTAGTAATCCAATTTCATGCATAGACTTGTATAAACAAGTAAATTTTTTGCTTAAATTAAATTCAATTTGTTCTAAAAATTTCGGACAACGTATTATATCAATAGGTAATAAATTACACTGTGATGTTATACTTTACAAGATTGCAATTAACTTTTTCTTTTTTTTCACTCGTAATTCAATGCAGAATTCACAAGTATATATTACAATTTAAAAAATTCAATTTAAAATATTTTCTTAAGATCCGTCAATTTCATGCATGTGTATCAGTTATCGATACGTTTGAACGTTAAAGTACCTCTTCAATATTGCATCCTTCAATAATCGGAGCGATTTTGTCAAGTCAACCGATTTCTTCTGCAAAATGCCGAAGAATGGATCTTTCATTAAGGCTACGTTATATTCAGACACAAAGGCAATCCATTTCGCTCTTTGTTTCAACTTTGTCATAAAAAATGAATGGTCGAGATTAAACGAAAGTAAATATACTCGCCCGCGTTTCAAAATCGCGAATTCGTACCATATAATGAATCTCTCCTAACGCTATTTGTTGAATTAACAATCAGTATTGATACATCACAGATTTTGATGAGCGTCCTCTCGTTGCATAAATCATTCGATCATCATATTCGCCGGCGGGTAATTATTTACAAATTGGCATTGTTAATAGTAAAATGGTATCATTTATCATTTATTATCGAGATAATTCTTCTCAATCATCTCCCAAATATTAACTTTTCAGGATAGTTATGTGCCTATTGTGTAATGCGACTACAATTACATTATTATTATTTATTATCACACAATAGTTAAAATACAGTTGTGAACTTTAACGCACTCGCTCGAATTTCGTGAGGAAAATAAAAACCTCGTATAATGTTGTCGGAATATTGCAATATAAAATGATGCATGAAATGCATGGGTTTGCACTCTGCACACACACACACAGACATATACACGTGTCGAAAGAATTTACTGTATGATGCGAATGTAATAATTTCTCGTGACATTCGAACAAACTCGTTTGCACCGCATTATTCGCTCTTAAGTGACGCATACAATAACGCTGTAAATCGTTTCTCCTTTGTGCGGCAATATCAAAGCAATAATATCGGTATTATCTTCCGTTTTTATCTTATCGATACTTATGACTGAAATACAATACGAAGCTATACGAAGTAATGCATTCAACTGAGTTTCACGATACAAATAAAATTCCGGTTTTCATATCATACCAAATTGTTGCAATACGTAAAATTGTTGAATGTATTTGTCGTACGCGCGCATGCATCAAAGGGGTCGCATACTATCATATGTATTATTACATGTCCACGTAACATTTGCGGAATGTATATATAATAGCTAAAAACAGTCTTTTTTCTTTTTTGAAAGAAAATCTTTCGACAAAAAATGTTATTCTAAAAATTAAACGAATTGTGTTGTAACAGTTTACTAAAAACTTTCAGAATTTTTCGTCGTAATAAAAATTATTAAAATTAAAGAGTGCAACTATGTAAATAAATAAAAATAAGTTAAAAAAGAATTCAATTAACAATAATTAGTGCTTTCAATAATGTAGTTTAGTTAACAAAGAAAGAGAGATAAATAAAGAGAAAGAGAGAGAGATAAAAAACAGCTTGTATTAATTGGAAAGATTAGAAAAAACAAATAATTTCGAAGTTCTTTATATAATAATAAATCTGAGCTTGTATTTTACGCTTTCTACCATTCTCGTTTTCATCTTTAATTGTGGCGTTCAAGCCGTTGTATTTTACAAAACATCGTGTGCGGTATGCGAATCGATCTCAAGGGTATTCGAATGGTGTCTTTCCACACGCTTTCATGGCGCACACGCAGCGCTACCGCATGTGGCATCAAACAACGTCTCCGGAAGCCATATCGTCTCATTAATCAGGCAATCCCACAATATTGAAAATTCCAGTGTACCTTGTACAGTCGTAGCGCATTCTCGACCTCGGTTGCGACGCGACACGATTTCAGATATTCGTGAAAGGAACAAACTCGCGCTTTCTTGTACTCTTTTTCTCTTTTAGATCTGAAATGTACACGCGCGTGCTCAGATATATACATGTGTTGTACAGCATTTGCAAATAGGCGATCCTGTCGCATACGAATGATATTGGACAAAAATGGAACTAGACAATAAGACTGGAATTAGACAATAAATTATACTTGAGGAGTATTGGTATTGTGACAAATATAAGCTATGTGCAGAAAATATTATCAAGATAATACGGAAAAGATTTAATAATGAGTTTACAAAGATATCAAAAAGAAAGTTAAGATACGCAATTATACCTGAAATATTCTGTACGCAGATGCACATCGTCGTGCGCACACGTGAGGTGGCGACGCTGTTCTCTGTATTTTCGTTCTCACCTCTTTTCGCGAGATCTTTTATTTACCATCCTTTGTGTTCCGTAAAACGGTGAGAGAAAGCGTCCGTTCTCTTTTCTCGCCCTCACCGGTTCTTTTTACGGTGATTTTCTTTTCGCCCGTATTGCCGCGCTTAATGGCCCACTTCAAACGACGTAATTGCTCCCAATTTATATCGGGAATGCAAAGCGCGACACTACAGCGGTGCGCGCGGCACCCGCAATCGCCTAACACGATTTCCAGCCCGATTAAACAACACCAACGCCAATCCTCTATGCCACGCTGAGAATTCCTCGAGTCCTCAAGGCTCCGAACTTCCACTTTGTGGCGCAAACTCTCGTCGCGTTTCAATTGCTTCATTCGCGGCGCCGTCGCGACGCGACGTCGGAATGATAGATCCTTATCCAGGTAATCGTGATCAATATGTCTCTATTTTCGTAAGTTAAACCGACGTTAGACGATTTGTAACTCGCCATGGAGAACTCGATGATTTTAAGAGATAATTTTAGAAATAACATTATCGATTTATGTAAGGAAGATAGCTACTAGCCACGAACTTAAACTGGAATTTAAGGAGTGAATTATGTAGACGCGGCGAGATTGATTATGTTAATAGCCTATATCGTTTCCCCACATACATAATATACAACTTCCTCTTTAAGAAAGTGGAACATATTCTACATTTTCAGAGTCTATAAAAAGTTGCCCCTAAAGATATATTTTCTCCATCGTACGATACACTACGCAAATACGTGCACTCAAAAATCAGAGAAACCAAATTAAAGCTATACTAAATATTAACATTTAAAGATATGATTAAAAGTTCCACTTGACGAAAAGAAATGGCATTACTATGCGAGAACGTGTAGTTCTACAAATTCTAGTTTCACAAATTTAATACGTCAAGCAGTTAGGAAGTCTGGTATGTTATGTTATTTGTAATACCATTCATTTGTGCGCCATGAAATGCTACTGTTTGATCGAGCGTATTTATATATTGCGTTTGACGTGTACATTAAAACACGCCGATACAAATATGTCAAAGTGAAAAGTAGCGATGATTATATGTATATTTGTGAGCGCTCGACAGAGGCAGCTGCACGCATAAATTCCATGTCAACTGAAATGTCCGGCGAGAGCATTTAATCTATAAAATACATATATATGTAAGCATTATGCGGATAGTTCCATGGGATATATCAGGTTCCTCCGCGGGACCAGAGGCGTTTTCGGACATTTCGGATTTCCATTGGTAGCTCGCCGGCGAACGTCGGTAAATACGTCCAATAATACGTGCCATATTTCCATAATATTTCCCCGCGCATTACCGCGGCTTTCGTGCGCGCTCGCTCGTGCGGTGATTATTATCCCGACTGCCCGACACGCCGGCCGATATTATGGTGTTATTTTATATTTCAAAATAACAAAAGCCGCGTCTTTTCGCGTGCGCGCTCGGGATTACGATTCCTGTAACAAGCCGATATCGATCGACACGATGGCCGCGCTACGCCGTAGAATTTCAACGCTGTATACGGAAAAAAGGCTTTCGCCCCTCCCTTCTCCCTCGACCCTTTTATCTGCGTCCGAGAACGAGTGAAACCGTTCGACGAATTTACGAATGGAGCAGGAAGAAATGATCATTGCGCCCGATCCTCCCTGTATCCCTGCCTGTTCGCCGGCCTGTCTACCTGCCTCCAAAGTCCTCGGACTCGGCGGCGACCGCTCGCGAGCTCGCTCGCTTGAAACAATTGAATCTCTCTTAATTTATCACCCCGTTAGAATGCAACGAATTCCACGGGAAATAAATTATTGCATGGCAGGTAGGTAGGTACTCGCCGGCGGGGATTCAGGAAGGCGAGTAATTCACGGACGAATTTGTTCCTGCTTTTCCAACTCTCGCTACCGGACCCTCTTCTCCTCGATTGGATCCTCTCCCGCAGCCTGCTCTTGGAGAAGGAATAACGCGGAGCTCGTATTATTCTTATTATCTTCGCCTCTAAACTTATATTCGAAAACATGTCACTTTACGTGTCGGTACAGCATCAACGCCAGTGAAATTATGCGTGAAATAATGTCAATCGCATGACTCGATCGAACGACGCTTCAGTTGTAATAAAAAGCATCAAACAGCAAACGAAGAACATTGCGACGCGCGTAACAATAATGGAATTAAAGAAATCGCGACAGATAGATGCGAGAAACGAAACAATTTTGCGCGATGCGGCGGTGAACGGTTCTCGTATCCCTAGATTATCTTATAAATAGCCGGCTTAGACGCGGGAACATTAATATTATGACAAGTTAGTAGGATGGAAGGCAAGTTCTTCACCCACGGCAGGTTCTCTATACGATCTGACAGGCTCCATGATGGATAATCTGCTTATCGCTCCCCGATCCCGAGACACTTCACCAAGCACTCCTTCTTCGTGCTTGCTTCCTTCCTTCCTTCCTTCCGTCCTCCTAGCCTCTCTTTGTGCATCTCTCTTTCCGCCGTTCTTTTTCTCTTCTTTCTTCTCGCCATAATCCAAGAGCGACGTGAAAAGGGGAGAAAAGAGAGAGAGAGAAAGAGGGCGAAAGACCGTGATCGTCTCTTGGCTGTGCAGAGTTTATTGGAAAAATGAAATGACGTCGGGCAATCACGACGCATCGTAGCAATATGAGAATTTTATCCTTTCAATAAAGAGCGCAGGGAAAAATGGCGACGGGATCATAGAAATGTGGCATCAAAGCAGATATTACTCATAACTCTAATATTGCGTGCGACATTCACAGCGCGCGCCGATGCAGCAGAGAAATACCGTTACGAAATTTAATTGAGTGCGCAAATTACAAAGCGAAGGTTTTTCTATCTATAATATCGCACCAAGAAACGGGTATATTTTTCAACGTCATTTATACGTTGGTTTGATTGAAACAAAAATGTTATTATTCACGACATGATATTCGCAATTTGCAGTCAATTTCAGATAAAGCGATATTTTGCTGAAAGATACACACACACACACACACACACACACACACACACACACACACACACACACACACACATTTGTGTAACCATCAATCACAAAAAGTGATACAAGTTATAATCCAGTAAATCGCAAAATAAAGTTTAGCATAAAATAATTTTGCAAAAGTTAATAACTTATATAATTCATGTGCGCACGAGATATAAATTATTTATTAAGAGAAAGTCGCCGATACCGTCATATCATCATTGTTTTTAATTCATATTTCTTAACTAAAAATAAAACTTTGGAAACATAAATACAAACTAGAAAGTGTTTTCTATCAGATGATATAGCAGTTTTTTATATACTGTTTCAAATTTTCCAATAATTAACTTTTTCGTAAGATAAGCAAAAATAAGAGCGTCTAACAAAATGAATACCAAAACTGACATATAATAGTAAGCAGTAATGTCACATATTCTTTTTTTTTTGTTATAGAGGACTCATCTGTGCAAAATATCTACAAAGATTTAATACATATATATGTATAAGGATTTCTGGATTTTTTTACTTCGATGTAAAATATTTTGTATTAATTTATATTTTATGCTGTCCCGTAAGACGTAATCATGTAGCAAGATATAATTATATATATATATATATATATATATATATAGAGAGAGAGAGAGAGAGAGAGAGAGAGAGTGTGTGTATGTGTACACGCATTATGTATATACACACATTATTTTATAAAAAAATAGATCAAATTACTATCTTATGATATATTTCAATATGAATTATGGGATTTTTTATTTCTCTAATCATTTAAATAGATCATGTTTTTTTATTAATATTTTATCAGTATGATAAACTGCAATGTTTAATTTTCGAAAAATAAAGGAGTATTGCTTTAAGAGACCTATGTCAGCGATTTTTCTTACTGCAGCTTACTTATTACTTACAACGTAAAAGCAACTATTAAAACAAGAACATGTTAGTTTTTTCAAGTTTAATTTCCTTCAAGTTTATTTTACATGCACGAATTATAATTAGATGTAAATACGCCGGTGTTAATTACTTCCTTACAAAAGTTCATAATACACCTAAATTATTTATTGTGCCCAGCATCCACATTATTTATAATTATTGTACTGTTCTATATCATCCTAGAATCCAATTTTCGTAACAGTGAAATAAAAACCGACAAGTACCTCGCGCATATTTTTCCGGTATGCATTAAACGCGCGCGACGCGATGTAAGCCGCGAGTGGCTTTAACATTTCGTGCGCCGCATTATTTTCACCGGCAGCATAAAGTATGTTACTTTAATTTACAAGTGTTTGCACATCCGACATTTCACGCCATGTTATACGCGATACATATCGCGAAGAACCATTATCTCCGAATGTACGAACATACTTTCATATATTAAATCACGTCTTGTAAGCGCGGTCAAACTTTTGTAAATAATATTTATTTTCTTTACTTACGTTACTCTAGAAAATATATCTTTTAATTATAATTATTCCATGATGTAATTTATAACATTTTACAAGAGTTGCAAATACTAAAATTTCATCTCTCCTCTTCTTTGTTTAATAGCTCAAAGATCTCATCGTTTTAGATTATTCTCAAGATTATTGTCAAGCATACTAACCATGTATTTAAATTCACCTTTACAACTACGATTAATAGCCAGACAGGCGCGTGACAGGCATCGCGACGATCGGGGTCGATGCGCGCGGTAATTCGGGAATCTGCGGGAAGTAATCAATGGCCTTACACGATGCGTGACGATTCAATTACAATCCAGCGTAGACTTCCTGGAATTAACCGTGGATAAAGCCGAATCGAATTGTCACGATCGGGCCTCACCGACGCGCCTGTCGACACAGCGAACCGCGACAGCCCGACAAGAGCATAAATATCTCGCGCGCAAATCCGAATGGTCGTAAATCCTTAAGTGGTCGACCAGAAAATGGCGAGGTCGTCCCGAAGAAAGCCCGAATCAACGGGTGCGCGCCGGAGATTTATCGAGCATAACTCACGTCGACGTGCGCACACGCGTGTTTACATGGCCGATAGCATCACGCGTCGTCGTCTAATGGCATCCATATCGGTCTGTGCGCGTCGGAAGCAGATGAATTGCACGGCAAGACGCGTCGTATGTATCGATAAAATGGCAGTAAATTTAACGTTTATTAATAATAACAATGTAATATTATATTTAAAAAATCGATGGATTTTATATATGAAAATTTTTATCTATAAAATATGATTTTCCTTAATAATTACTCAATTTCTAATATTTATGAGAAAAATCTTAAATGTGTTCTACAAAATAATTAATTGAATAGATGAAAATAAAATTGAAGACACTTAAAGAGCTATGTAAGAGCTATGTCAGAATCCTAAAACTTTTTTATGCTCCAAAACTCTGATTTTGTCAGCCAAAGATTTATTTCACGCAATCTCATCAAAAACTTCTAAAACAATTAATAATTCATGACTACCCTACTAACGAAAGCAACAGGAATGTAGTGAATAAATGAGATTGGCTTTAATTTTTTATTCCTTTTTTGCTGTGGGATTTTTCAAGAATACGACTGGTTTGAGAATTAATGACATAATTTAATCGCAAGTGATGACGCGGATTAAAGCAGCCTTAGTATTGTCGGGTAAATACTGACAATCTCAAAAGGATGAACGTGATTCAATGAGCTTTATATATTGATGGTTCGGGACAAACGGAAGTTGCATTGTGGTATAACTGTAACCCGGCTTGGAAACCGTTCATCCACCATTCCATGCAATATATAGCGGGATTAACAATAGTTTTCACTATTCGATTCTTGCATATGAAGCAAACTATACTGCTATGGCAATGCTATAGCAATATGTAAGTTTGGGCCGTTTCGAAAAGCTTACCTTCTGCTTTAAAAGTTTAATATAAATCTGCTCTATAAAAATTTAATATAAATCTGCTTAAAGTTTAATATAAATATGATACTAATGATGAATTTTGAAGCAAAAACTGCTCATAAAAAATCATTAAAAACATATACGATAATAATTTGATTAAGATTTTGCTCGTGCGCAAGCAAAAACGTAGGAAAAATATTCAATTTCCAGAAAAATATTTCATCATTTATTTCATAGATTCAGGTTAGCGTTTTTTTCTTCTTTTTACGATAAACTGTAAACAGATAAGCCGACCATAAAGTTCAAATCCTGAAACAATCGAGGATTGACATTAGGCGCATTTCTTTGCTCAGAAATTGTTATGAAGTATACTGGCACTTCGCATTATTATTCGACGTAAAAGTGATCCACTCTCTGCCATCGCGGTCTGTAATTTTATATCCGAACGTAACGTTACAAATCGAGTGACTATGTCACATTTTACTTTATCGCGCATGAAGTCCCGAAAGCTCATATCCACCCTCTGATCCGCTATCTTGCACGACGAGAACCACGTGTTCCCGCTTTTTATCGAGTTTCGCATAAAAAACCGGTATCGGCTTCTTTTTATCGCTTCGCCCGAGCCTACGACCCTCATAACTTGCTCTCGAGAGGAACATCTTTCCGCACACATACTTGAGCGTGCACATGTACGTCCGCGCGCGCGGTCGAAATCTTTCAATGCCGTCGTCCTTTCCCGACTAATTAAATTCCCGTCGATCCTACGTATTTCTCCTATGCAGCTGAATCGAAATTCCCGGCTGCGAGATAGGAGTCGGGAGAACCGACGATCCGAAACCGTGGGGGAAGAAAAATCCACGTAGGAAGGAAAGAAGTCCGCGGAAATGACGAACGAAGTCGGAAGAAATGTGCGGACTCCGCAGGATCCGTCGATTCTGCGCGCACGCGTTCGTGTAAGGGAGTCGATACGCGATCGTTACATGGTCTCAGAAATAAGAGAAGAGCCGCATGTCACGGAAATCGGAAGAAAAGAGCGAAACGGTGAATGCGAGACCGCTTGAAAGCATTGACAAAAGTTCGAAGACGAAGTAATACCCGCTAGTAAGAAGTTCCGAATGTCTACTAACAATCTGCACTGTTAGAGAGAGAGAGAGAGAGAGAGAGAGAGAGAGAGAGAGAGAGAGAGAGAGAGAGAGAGAGGAAGAAAAGGAGAGAGAGAGAGAGGGAGAGCAACCGAACCATCTATCCGGCTGCGTTTGTGTGTCTGCCGTTTCCACTCGCACCCTTCGTAACGTAAACCACCCCTGAGACTCCGGCGCCATTTGCAATCCCCGTGCCGCGTTCTGGTTTACGCTTTATGGGGATTCTAATTTACAATCCGGTTCTGCGCGCTCTGTTTCTGTCTCGCTCACCCTACCGCATTCCATCCGATCCTGCGGTCCGCGGATGCTCCAGGAACTCACTCTCGTTCCCGGCATACAGGAAAACTTTAATAGAGCGCAACTTCGGAAAAACAGGAACTTCCATCAGGTGCCGCCGGATATTACCATACTCGAACATCGAGGCCGAGTTTGCAAGGAGTCAATATACAAATATAGGTTGTCCGGCTTCCCTCTTTCCGAAAGTCTATACATATTTCGCTTGGCCGGGAAAGGAATTTCGACGAATCTCGATTATATGTACTTCACAAAGTAGATATGTACAACAAAAAGTTTTTGATACTCTAATAAAGAAAATAACGATTATATAAATGGAGCAGAGTTGCCTTACCGCGGTAAAATTTAAAAATAACGCGATCAAATATTATATTAACTTTCGCGTTTTCTGTAAATTATATAAGCGAAATGAAAATTGTTTTACTTTTACGTAAACGCTCAATACAATGCCAATGAATATTTTTTAAACACATCTTTCGCAAAAACTTTTTTAGATACCAGAGAAATATCCTAACGTGTCATACGCATGGCACATCCATTTTAAGATCGTAAAAGTGCAATATTTAATAGATATTTTATTGTGCGGTAAATTTAAGAAGTTTTCGAGGAAAACTATCGTGATAGACACGGGCGCGTGGCGACAGATTCTGACAGATCTGTAACGCGTAAACGGAAATTCCGAAAAGGCAGTCGCAACGTCCTCGGAAATTCGCCGGAAATCGGGTTCGCGGCCGGAATGCCGCGCTGAGCATCTCGTGCTTCGAAGAGCACGTTCGAGGCGGCTAATTCTACCGTCAATAAAGCGGGACCATCCAATTACAGGCGTCCTTCCGTAAACGTCGTCGATTCCGGGCGAGCTTGCCGACTCGCCCGGAACTGTAGGAACGCGAGATAAAGCGAGAAAAAGGACGATGGCGCGGAGAGTGCGGAGATCGAGTTGGCGAGGCGAAAGAGGACGATGGAGAGAGCCACGGGAGATGGTCTCCGATGTCGAAATTAAAGTCAACGAACCGGTTCGCGAGGGATGCACCCGGCGCCAATTTGCTTGCCGCGGCCCTTTAATTGGAACCAGATCGAGGTTCAGTCGCACCAACTCCGTGAGATTACGCGTGATTAATACTCGACGGCGCGCTTGATCGCGCTCGAAGTCGCGCCCGAAGTTAACGTTACCGTCCTTCGAATTACTTCCAACACGCCTGATCGTCCCGAAACGCGCGTTCTTCTCGTGCGAAGTCCTGAACAAACAAGCGCGCACTCCACTTTCGCGAAAATGTTGGTGCATTGATTGCGCCAACTTTTACTGTGTATCTAAACTAGGCTACGGATATTGCTGTTACTTAACTACTGCGCATATTCCGGTAAACACTCTTTGTTTGAGTATAAATCGATATCGTTTTACATAAACCGAATTTTGTAAGGATAATGTAATTTCATGATATAACAACGGAATCGATATCGTCGATATTTGTGAAGAGAATGTAATAGATATTTTGTAATAGATATTTTGTATTAGATATTTTGTACATTTTGTAGATATACGTCTCAAAAATATGATGAGATTACTTGAAAATTGTCGAGCAGTCAAAGTAAGATATTCGATATTTCGTCATTTATTTAATTCAATTAAAAACTAAACAATTTTGATGTATACCTTGTAAAATGTGTAATAAAAATCATATGGCAGTGTTTATATGACAATACTTATCGTAAATCTTGGAAACAGTCAAATATGTATATGAGAGATCACAGAGATCAGAGAAATCGCAGTAAAACGAAATCTATGTCAGACGGAGTAAGTCGAGCGTTTCAGTGGAATCCGGCAAATCAGGTCAGACGGAGCAGCACCGAGAAAATGCTCGACATGAAATAAAGGCGAAAGGTATAAGGACGAACCGAGAAAGAATGCTGCTCATAAGTGTGTCAGCATCTAGCGGCAGGTGCAACTGGAATGTGTGATATTACGGATGACCGATGACGCCTAATAAGTTGGCAACATATGTGTGTGCGTGTGTGTCTTACGTGTATAAAATCGGTTTTCTGTTAAACGCTTAATTATATCATACTTTGATTAATCGTGATAGCATCGTAAACAGGGCACATGAAGAAAACGTCTTGCGTACGGATCGATTAATCTTAATTAACGCTTCCAGGGAGATAAACTTCCTTACATCTCTGGGGACGGAACTTATATACAGCTTAGTAAGGAAATACTCCTAAATGGAATTCTTCCAAATGAAAATAATTCTTCTAGTTACTTATGAGCTTATGTTTGCTCATGTTTTCTTAGGTTTGCTTATGTTTAATCGTTGCATTTTCTAAATAAAATTTGACGTTAATTAAATTTTAATTAAGTTTTCTAAGAAGCAATATAAATGAGATAGCGCCTGATTTTATCATCCAGCTGCTCTTCAATTAATTTTAAGAATTTTCTTGAAGTTTTAGTATTCCGGCTTCTCGCGTAGGAAACGAAATTTGCACCGTGCCAACGCTTCCGTAAACATTTGACATAACATGCGATATATCGAGACACCGGCAGAAACGTTTTGCCAAGCAATAGCGAGCGGATTGCATGTAGGAAGATTGAAAAAAAGAAAAACCAGTGAGGTGTACCTTATGCAAATCGCAGAGTAGGATAGTATCATAAAACGAAGACGTAAAGCCGAGATGGCCGCCTTCTCTTATTCTTATACTCGGTAACTCCCATAAATTCGCTCCCTGTATCAACGAGACCCTGTCCTACCTGTTTTACGCGAGCCATTGTCAGAGGAAGATGGGCCATAGACCAGTCTTGAAGCGAGAACTTGCTCGCTCGCTCTTACTTCCTTCGCTCGTCCATCCTTATCCCATCGTCCACGAACATATTGCGCGGACGTATGGCATTCACGTTACGTACGTACGTATCTCCCCGCTGGACACACGTGGCTCGCGTTGATATACGTATGTGCAATCTCGACACTATGAGCACCGGCTGAAAGAGGAGCGCTCTTTGTTACGAGAACGGTGAGAATTGCGTTATCGGACTTTTTTCCCTTCATCTTCCTCCCATCTCATTGCTACGATTATCTTTGACACCGTATGCATAGCATGAACACTTATTACTAGACGGAGGCGAGACTTTTTCGATGACTTTTAAGTTCCATCTTTCCCTACAATTCGACATCGATGAACATTCGCGTTTTTTATAGATATTGTTTTTAATTTACTAATTGTTATGCATTCGTTGCATTTGCGTTCGGATTTTCATCGAGACTTTATATTAATAATTTTAAAAACTTGTATTAATAATTTGTGAAGGATTGAATATAACGAATATGCTTCGATACTAACGAATTGTTGCTCATATTATATTTAAGTTACGTAGTAGCAGTCTTAATGTACCGTGACGATCGCTAATCGATAAATGGACCTATTTTTTAGTAATTTTATGTTTTTCCTAAAAGCTTAGAGAAAATCAAAAATATTTTGATATCGTCATTAATATTTATCAAAAAAAAAAAATTGAGGATAAACGCGGAATAAAAAATTTCATTTAACACGGCTGAAAAAAGATGTAACGTATTTTGCATGTTCACAATTTTTAATTTTTAATGATACATAAAAAGTTTTTTTTAAATTTGACAAAGCAAAAATTGTTTTTGATTTGTATACAATATAAGAAATTTTTGTTTTAAATATTATGAATTATAAAATAACAAGAACAGTTTTTTCTCCTTAAAAATCTTTTCTCAATGAATAGAAATGGGAGAGAAAAAAGAAGAAAAAGAAAACTGATAAAAAAACAAAAATCATATAGAAACTATGAGTTAATATAGAAAATCCCATTTCCTCGTTAATTCTTAACAGCTAAATAAAAGTAAGGCGGTATTCCATTAAAAATTGCGGTAAAATTCTATTAAAAATTGCTCGCATGTTATAAAATAACCTAAAAGCTTGAGTTTTCAATCTTTTAATAATTATACTCACTGATAAACAATTACATATTTTTCTATAATAAGATAATTTATATGTTAGAAGAAGAATACGAACATTATACATCGCACGGTATAAGTTTCAATAAAAGATACACATAAAAGTTTGAGAGCGGCATTGTGTTTTTCAACAAAAACATTACGAAATAAAATCGTTATAAGTATCTATGAAGAAACGTGGCAGTATATGATTAAATTCCTCGTTTAACAAAGTATAAACGATCTTTTCGAGGAGATACGTAACTTACTCACGCAAAACACGTTTTCCAAATGGAATTCCTATCACGTAGGCTGTGAAAAGCTGCTGTCACGCGTTGGGCGAACGCAAATTCGGGCAAAGTTTACCCTGCTCGATCGGAGGGTGCCGCTTCCGTAGGGCTGTACGGAACGTAACGCGCAATGGCCGGACGTTGGCGCAATTAGGAAACAACTGCGTTGGCGAGCAGCCACTCGCTCGGGTAGATAATTGGTTTCCTCTTATTCCGTTGTCTCGATTGCCGCTCGAGCGACATTCGCGAACTGCTAATTGGCGCGACGTGTATCCCGCACCTATTCCGAAGCCTTCCCTATCCGCATCTTTCTGTTTCTAGACAATAGGAAGGCGAGAGAGTGTGTGAGAAAAACGTCTGTTTGATTGACTGCCTTGAGGAACGTAGTAATCTTCGCGTTCTTTCCTCTTTATTTCTTTCTATTTTATTTCTCTTAAGTAAAAGATTTACCTTCTTGTTATAGTTTTTCCAATAACGCGAGAAATTAAGTAGCAACAACGAAGTTACAGACTTAGATGATATATCTTAATTCTACACATAATCAACAGTAGTACACAAATTTTGGGTAAATTTTAAATATAATTTGGGAAAGAAACATAAAAGACTTTCTTTCTACTTTAACGTATTCTCCTTCCTAGATTTAAATTTGTGGTAATGATACGGACTTTCGATAAATGACATCCAAGATGTAAAAACATATAACATAGAGATATTAATCACACTTAGACCTCTTGTCGTAATTTTAATATAAAATCTGTCTTACAAGATGATGGATAGAGTTTAATAAACTTATATCAGGTATGCTTCAATTTTTCACGCGAGAATACATTGTGCACCAGTGTATTCAGCGCAACAAACATCGCGGAAACTGAAAAATTAGAGCGCCCTATAGGATCGAAGACAATACGATAGTTTTACGTGTCGTTTTGCTAACTGGAACCTCTATTCCCCGCAGTAAACAAGGGATTATTGCTCGGGGCACGATTCCAACTTTGCCAGATTTATTTTACAACTAATATTTGCTAAGGGCGGCGGCGTAGCTCGTCGCGACGGACCTCTGGAGCCTCCGTTATCCCGGAACGCATGTCGCCGGGGATAGTAAGACTCGCAGTAAGGGGAAAAGTAAGAAACTGGCCGGGCATCGCTGCGATAAAGGAATTTATGTCGACGCGAGATTTACGTCCCCTTACATCCCCTTACGCTTTTACAACGCGCGAGAAGCCGTTGGCACCAACGGCACGTATAGTACGTTCTATTGTGTGTACACATGTGTACGTGTGCGCGCATATACAGGTTATATCTAGCGTAATCGAGCAACTATGCGCGCGACAACGTCGTATGAGTTTGCGGACAAAATCACCACCATCGCAGGTTTAGTCGCACGTCGTTGCATATGATACACGTATGCATTTTGAAACGTCTTCTTTTAAAAGTTGGCGTTGACATATAAATATTGGAATGGAAGCGAAAACGTGACTTCTGAAGACGCCGACTCTTTTGACATCGTTTTGACGGCAACGTGACAGGAGGAATCGACAAAATCTCCTAGATTTTTATAAATACTGGAAAGTATTGCTTTTATTTTTTAGAAATTAATTTTAATATCAGACTACTGGAATTTTTTTTAATTACTAGCTAGAAAATAAATTAAAAGACAAAGTGTTGTGTAACGTAAAATTCTAGTATCGTAACTAAGAAGCAGTTTATGGTATATATTTTATACTTTCGTACGCGCCAACTTCATCACGCTTTACGACGACAATCCTTCGAAAGCACCCTGTACACACCTGTTCCCGTATGTAGTTACGTGCTTGCAGTTTTATATTCAAGAGAAAAGAAGAGAGATGGAGGAAGGGAGAGAGAGAGAGAGAGAAAGAGAGAGACGTAAACGGTTGAATTCTTTGGAAAATCACATTCATCCACTGCACAGGCAACAACCAGCAATTCTTTCGGTCCACAGCACCCTCGCAGGGCCGCAGGGGGCGAGCGACCCCTTAACCGAGTTTACTTCCATCTCGGAATCCTCCTCTCCGTTCCAGTCACTCGACTTCACATACATACACACACGTACATGTCTCATTCTCACTCGATTTTCCTCGAGCATCGTTGGCCGTCTCTTGACTTCGCCTCTAGCACATCCCTCTAACACGTTGGAGGTTTGAACTAGCAGACTTAGGACGCTCGCATGATGAAATGGGATGAGACAGAGGGGAGACAATGGGCTGTGTGAAGAAGTGTGCAGTATAAACTCATATTCGTAAAACGGCGAGTACAAACTCTGTTTTATATGAATAAGAAAGCTAAGTTTATTCGCAGTCCTAAGTTTCACCTCGTCGTCAAGATGTGTGTTCAGATGAGGAAAATTTATGTTCAAATTGGGTATGAATAAAATGTACTACACACTTCCTTCGTATAAGCGAATGCTCAAAGTCATCGTATGCATCTAAAATGCTTTCATTCAAATACAAGAATTGCATGAAGGGCATTATAATATTAATGGAAAAAACTGAAAGATATAATACAAATTCAGATCTAGAAAAATAAATAAATAAATAAGATTAATGACAAATAAAAATAAATTAACTTCAAAAATATGAACAAATTTCTTTGGAATGACCTTATACAAAACGCTTCTCAAAATTACAAACTCTCGTTTTTCAGAATGCTTTTAAGAAGTCACGAAAGGCATGTTAGGCATGTTGAAGCTTACTGAAAAAGAAGAAAATATCATTCTCGAGGGTCGTACACGGTCCGCCTAGAAACGTCCCTTAACCACTCGACGCCAGGCGACTTTTACGTAAACGACCGCGGAAACGGAAGTGCGACTAAGAGAGTCGGTTCGCCGACGAAAAGTGTTGGAAAGGTTGGTCACGACT
Organism: Cephalotes varians; assembly: GCA_037157785.1. NCBI lineage: Eukaryota > Metazoa > Arthropoda > Insecta > Hymenoptera > Formicidae > Cephalotes > Cephalotes varians. The sequence goes on from JANQDE010000014.1 coordinate 159,244, forward strand.
GTCGTGAAAAAGACAAGGAGAGTAAGTAGAAACAGAAGCGGAACGGGGAACAACGCAAAGCTCGCGACGGAACAACGTGCTGCTTGCAAGCGGCGTGTAATGCGTTGCGGCCGAGCAAAAAGAAGAAGGGCCCTCGCGGGAAAGCTTCATTAAGCAGACACCGTCTCTCTGGAGAGACGGCGGTGGTGAAGTGGAAGGAGAGGAGGATGAGACGGACGGAAAGAAAAAGAAGGAGAGAAAGAAGGGCCCAGTATAAACTGTCCCGCTTTGTGCGGGAAATTGCGTTTTAATTCCCGCATCCAGGGAGGGGAAAGGGGCTCGCTTACCAGCCGACGGCGCTCGTATACACGCCGTACACGACCCTCATGCATTTTACATGGTCACCACCTGGCGGCGCATTGCGTCGCACTGTGTAAAGGAGCGGTCGCGGAGCTGCAACGCGGGAAAGAGGCCGCTTATCATCAACGGGCGGAGACCACCTCTGGGACTTTTGTCGCGGTGATTCACCAGCCCGAGAAAGAAGAAACTCTAAGACGGAAGCAGCTTCCAAGCTTTTTTATTTTTGCAAGGATTAACGCCGATTTGAAAGTAGCTCTGAGAGAATTTTACATATCCCTTCATCAAGTGATTATTGCTTATATATATGCAGATATGCTTATTTATACATATATATATGTTGTCGACTTCAATCGAATATCATTTACGTGATATTTACTAAAATAAATTAATTATAATATCTAAAAATATAAAAAAAATATTTATATACACTTATTTACTAAAATAAACCAAATAAATCTTTTTAGCTAAAATTTGATTAGCATCTTCAAACACACACACACACACGCGCGCGCGCACACGCACACATCCACAGCTTCATAACTTTTGCTACTAAAATATTTTAATAATTTAGATTCAGATATTAAAATCTTCAAGTAAAATCAATTTGAAATTATTTTGAAAACTAGCTAAAGAATAAAATTAAATCTATTTTAATCCTTTTCGTGAATTTTTAAACATTTGTTTTATTCCAAGCCGTCAATTTTTTTTATTCTGAATTCTCATATTCACGATTCAAGAGAAGTAAACAGCTTTATGATACAGCAGATGTACTAAAGAAAAATATAGAAAAAGTATTTCGCTGTAAAACTGTTGCTCATTTGCGCTCGATGTGATGCTTTACGGACTGTCGCAGCTTAATAAATGCGATTTTTATTTCTACATACACAGCACCGATTTATCGATCGGTGTATTTTCGCAACATACACCAAATCACAAGTTTTCCATCTCGTTCGCGGTGATTTACATAAAAAAACGTTCGTATTCAGTACCACGCCTCTCACGAGGCGATAACGTCCGAGATGTAGTAAGTCGAATATAAAATTCCTAAATGCGCCAGAGACAGTACGACGTTTGCAAACTTTGCAGTTACTTTAGCGGAAATTACATTGGACTTTTTGCACCAGTTTCCGCTCTACCTACGCTTGCCAACGAAATTATAAATCCACCGTTGCTTTTTGCGGTGCTTCATATTCTCGGTCATTTAATCGTACACGGCTACCAAACCAGATATACATCATTACCGTCTTTTCATCACCCTTGTGCGCACTTCTTACCGATGATAAAATATGGCAGAAAAAAGAGAGCTTCTCTTCATCCTTTAAACTTTTAAACAAGTGCATTTGATGATTTTTTATTAATAAATCCGTTAACAGCAATTGCGTTTTCTCGTGTTTCGATATAAAACAATAATAATATAATGGAAAACAAAGCGTTTTTGCAATATTTTATGTTCCTAATTCTAATACACGTCAGAGACGGAAAAGTCACATCAAATCATACTAATGGTAAGAACACATTGAAAAGCGAGGCAGGTAATTCCAGAATTGTTTACGGAAAACAATTACTGAGTTAATTGCATTTGAGTTGACTGATCCATACAAGCTTCGTTAATTCCACTGTCTAAGTACTTAGTGAGAGGCACCGAATTAATTTCACCGCGCATGTCGAAGACGTACGTCTCGTTCAACGTTGTATCTGTGTGTTTGTGCTTTCGCGAATCGTTCTAGATTGCGCATAAAGCGCAGATCTAATCGACTTTCGTTTACCAAAGAAGACAAATTTCCTTCTCTTTAACGAAGCACGTAAAACTATTATTAATGACAGTTATAATCGTCATCTTCTTTAAAAAATACATACAGTTAAATTCATAAAAGTAATAAATAATAATAAAATGCTAAAATAAAATATATGTAAACATAACAAAATCTTTGCACTGGAATAAATTCTAACTTTTCTCAATGATTAGCTTTGGAATTCCATAGATAGATCGGATAATATATGAGAAGCCCTTAAGAATCGATATGATTGCATATTTCAATAATGCTTTAGGATTTTCAAGTTACGCGATATGCCTTCTCAACTTTTTGTGAGATCTAAGGGAAGAAAGCTGGGAAGAAGAATGGGAAGGAAGAAACGCTCGCACAAAGACGATTGTGCATCGACAAAGAGGTGCAATATTCTTAGTGCCCCGGGGAATGTAGATTCGACGAAGCAGACTGACCCGCGAGCGAAACCTACTCCGATTTGCGCATATACTAACACTTTCCTATATTACTTCCACATTTCTTGTATTACTTTCGTTTTTTGCATCTCTCTCGCACGCCTCGTTCTCTAATTTTATCTCAAAAATCGACTATTTTCAGTTGGTCCTACACTGCAGAAATTGTCACATTACATATCTACATCGCAAGAGATCTGAGAAAATCCGCGATATGCGCAAGTAATTATTTTTAGAAGAATTGATCTCTCTATTATTCTTTCTTCATTAAGTATGCGATGCATAGCGATATCATTAACCACAGTTATTCGTCGAGTATCAAAAAATCTTTGCCGCGGACTTTGACTAGCAAACGACGATTGCAGATTTCCTCTTTTTCATTCTCTCGCGTTTAATCTTTCGCCTCTTTCGCCATACTCTGTCAATTCGACAGGCGGTGCCAGCTTTTTTCCGAGTTTCACACGACAGAGCGTGGAATCGTTCTCGTTTACGGTCCATTCAAACATTCCCGAGCGAAGTTTTCAAACGCGGCAAAGGTAGGAAATCAAACATATTCGTGCGCTACACGAATTCAATAGAGTATCGCTAAAAACTCTTGCACGTTCGAAATATCGCAGCTGCAAATTGTGGTATCGTTCACAAATATTCCGCCGCTTTTATCGGTGTCGTTTTCCGTTATTATACTCAATTTTTTATTTATATCATTTTTTTTATTTTTTATTTTATCTCATATTATACATTTACAGACATAATTATTTGTTCATACATGTTTAAGATATGCTACAAATTCATAATTTGTTTTCGTTTAACTATTAAGTTTAAAATATTACATAGCATGTTCTCGTAAATTTTATCATAAAAACATAAAACAAAAATGTTCGAAAGAAATTGTAACATAAGAATTTTTACAAAATTTAATTAAAAATATTTATTTAATACACACACACACACACACACACACACATCATCATCATTAATTCTTTCAGATATTTGAAAATCTAATAACATTTTTTTCGTGAATTTAAAAAATTAAATTTTTTAACAAATTTATAATTTTGCACATAAACATTTGTATTTCCATAAAAATCATTCAAAGTATTTAAAGAAATTATTCTTTCAGCTATAATTAAAACGTATGTATCTTTTTTATCCCAAGTCCATCTGATAAGTAATCCTCACAAATTACCTCATAATAAAAATTTGCCGCGTGTTCTATTATTTACAAAAAATAACAACATCTAGCATTAATCATTATGAAAAATATTGGAGTTATTTAGATCGACGAAAGAGAAACTCGCCGCTCACGAGAAATAACGCGAATGATTTATCGAAGCATAAGCTAAACAATATCCAACGGAACATCACCGTTCATTAGTAAACGCGCAAATCTTTCCGAACCACTTGGCGAGGGTCAGTCGCTTCGTTCGAAGAGTCTCACGGGATAAGTAAAGATGCACGAAGAACGCTAAAGCGAGGAGGAAGATAACCGAGCAAACCGTAGATAAGGGTCGGCGGTGATTGCCCTATAAAATATGTATCCCAGCGTCGACCTTTTCTCTTTGTGCGTTCCTTCCCTCTCCCCCGTCACACATGTATCTTCCTTTTATCTTCGACGTGACCATCTCTTCGATGTCTCGAGCAACAAGCCACTGACTCGAGCTATCGTAAATTCAGTCCTCTGCGTAGGGCATCCCAGATATATTTGAGATATGCTGCGAGATGAGATATACTTTGCATTATATACAACGGTAATCAAGAAATGTCACTTGCTTCCGTATGAATGACTAAAAATGCGAAAAAACTCTACAAGTCAAATTTCAGAATAGTAAGCAGCTAACAAAACTTCTTATTTTTCTCAAAGTTCAGATGAAGTTTTTAAACGTCTTTGAATTTGAAGCATGTTAGCAAAATATCGAAAGTTACGTTCTATTACGTGATGTCAAATCAGACTTTCGGCAACAAGCTATTCGATTTCAGATTTGTCGAAGAAAATATAGTCAGCCCAAGACATCACGCGTTATACAACAAACATACTTGTCTTGATCTTTACGCGCTATCTTTAGGCGCCCTTTTCTTCCAGAATTCTTTCGGCTCCTGTTTACGATTGTTTGTTTCCGTCTGCCGAATCTCGGACCTTTTACCCACGTCACTCTTCTTCCTTCTTGCCCTACCCTCGTGACGTATATCGCCCCCGCGGCGCTCTTTGTCGGAAAAGCTCCGCGGAGAACAGAATGGATGGGGGTGCCATAAAAGAAAGTGGCAGTTTCGATGAGAGAACGGAAACTCCGATGGAAGAAGCGATGGTGTACCCTTTGCCCTTCTACTTGGACATATAAAAGTTTGTATATACGCGAGTTCACACTCTTCGCTCGGTCGAAAAAAGCACGATGTCGGGCGTCGAAAAATATTTCGCGGCCTCTCGGTTTCCTTTTTCAATCCTTTGGCGAGTGCCGGCTGACGTGATTCTCAGGAAGACGCGTCGTAGAACAATGCCGAAATCATTTTTGGCCCACGGCCACGATTCCTATGTCGTGCGGGAACAGTAACCGAACTTGCGACAAACTTGCGTGCATTTATGCATTGCCGACAATATAAAGAGTTACTAAAATTTGGATTAACTGATATTCTCGGCAATTTAATTATTTTATCCAATTGACAATTCCACTGCGCTATTAATATTTTCGTTTCCCGAACATAATAAATAAGATGTGTAATAAAATGTAAAAGTTATTCGTTTCAATCAATTTCCGCACGTTTCAATATTTTGTAAATGTAAAAAAATTTAATCGAAAAAATTTGTAAAAATATCATAGTAAATATTTCACAGAAGCTAAAATCGATAGTGATGAAAAACAAATTTCATGTAGCGCCATCACCTTGTCATCGTCCTTGCCGATAAAATAATACTGATAGATAATTTCTTCGATGCTCTCTACGGCGAATGCATTATCACGCGCAAGACACGGATAATTTCGTTAAAACATTTTTCTCGAGAAATTTAAAATATTTATCATATTATTTTTATCGTATTATTTTGAAATTCCATTACGATGATTGTTCTATGCGTTAATACAAGTCACTGCCGCTAATTGCGATTAATAAGTTACACTACTATCAAATATATCGCAAAATTTATCTATTCTCGTGAATAAGAAAATGAGAGTTTTTACGAATGTTCAATATACGTTAATATTTATATATAAATATTTAAAGGATCGTATACAATCAAATATAGCAGAATATCATGTTCTAGAGTAAATTCGATATAACCGTCTGTTATAATTTATCGAGTTTGTGGAAGTTTCTTGATGTTAAAGTCTATATAATTTAAATCATGACTGTGGCAAATGGTACAAGCTTTGCGGTCTTGTATCGAGTTTGACTCGACATAATGCATTGCGACAGTCTATTGAATAATTCTTCAATCGAACGTAATTATATCCAGCAAACTATATTTTGGAAATCTTCATAAATTCCCTCCGTTATAAAAATTAATAAAAGTAAGTAATAAAATTCTTTCCTCTTAGATCATTCGATTAAATAAAGAATAAAAAACTCGATCTTCGCATTTACAAGAAATAGATTGAATCGCAAAAGGTTAAAGTAATTTATGACTCTATAGACGCGATAAAAGAATTTACAACGAATAACGCGACATAAACGTTCGAATCTCCCTGTGATATCTAAACCATTTTGCACCTTAAATTCGTATCGCTTATCGATATATCACGCAAGCAAATGACTCCCGTCACGACCGAACGAAAATCTGTTTAATATTAACGAGAGGTCACGAGCGTCGGAAACGAGACTTACCGAGCGACGACGTGACCGCATCGAATTTAAATTCACGCGAATTTTGCGGGCCTGTGGAAAATCCGTAGGAAAAATCGACAAGATGCCGTAGACACAGGCTCGCATACTGAGATGCTTCATACGATATTCCGCTATCTCCTATGCGAGCCGCCTATTATATGGAAGGAAAAAGAGAGATCGTCGGGGCACTCATCGGAATATTCCGCCTTGGAAAACCTTACGCCATCGAATTTCCGGACAAGCGTTTATTTTGCACGATCTTCGAATCGACTTTCATCAAACATGAGAGAGCACGTCGTTGTAAATAATGCTTCAATGCAATAGATGAAAGGACAATCTTCACTGCATATAGATTCTATGAGGCATAAAAGTGTATTTGCAGAGTTCTTTTGACTTCATATAAAATTACTTACGCATCAAAGGCGAATTTCTAATGATGAATGTTTTTGTGCTATTAGATTAAATGTGCATACGCAAGTATTTAAATTCTTAAAAACCTACTCTATAATCCGCCAATCATGCCTGTCATCCGAACGATAAATGATAAAGCTATTCCTGCAATTTACATTGTTAGTGGATCGATTCGATGAAACAATATTTTATAAGTTTCATACATAAAATAAAAAAATAGTAACAAATCACAAAATCAAAATTATATAAAATATTTATATTCGATTCTCTTTGTACGTAATATTTGATCGATTGCACATATTGCAAGTTTAAAATTCAAACAAGATTATACACATATTCGTATGAAATATGAATTTTTTTATTTCTAAAGATACAGATATTGTTTAAGATAGATATATATCGAATGAATTATGACTAATATTAATGTTACTATGATGTCTCTTTATAAAATACTTCCAAATTATATACCATGTCTTTTAAAGTGCGTTGAACATCTCGTTGGACTTTCATTTGTGCAACAATAACATGGAATAAGGTTAGTAAGAGAGCGGGAATGTATTTACGAGTGATGTGTGGATGAAGAAATACATTTCGTTACCTCGCGCGCAAACAACGGCGGTGATCCGGGACGTCAGAATAATGCAAACAAATTGCGCGCGTTGCCATTTGGCACTGATATTTGTCCTTCCGAAAGTATTAGACATGGCAAACTCTTAATAAGGCGGATATTATGACGAACATCTCCAGAGAACTTGGCACGTTTTGACGCGTAAAGAGGATAAAACAGGATTCATCCGAGCGCGCAAGATCGAGATAATGCCTCGACATTGTTCTCCCCCTCCCCCCTCCCACGCGGGAGAATATGCAGAGCTCTCAGGTTCGCATTTGTCGAAGCGATAAACGTGAATATTTTAGCATTTGACCCGCTGACGATATCACGTCGCCATAAGAGAAGATTCACATCCTAAGAGATTCACTTTATTTCCGATGCCTCGGTAGGGGAGCAAGCAATTCTCGCGGGCCGAGGTATGAGAAAGAAAGTGGACGAGCAAATATCGTCAAACAAACAAGTCAAGAAAACAATTGGTAGCGATCAAATAATCGAGTTCGATTTGTTTGAGTGCGAAATACGTGGGATTGGCTGACACTTTGAACAGGTACGAGAGAGAGTCAACAGTAATTTCATATAATTTTAAGGAAAATTTATACGTAATATTCGCGCGCACGCATGAACATGAATCTTATTGTTCGAATTGATAGATATAAATGTTATTCATTCACGTTCGGAATATTAATATTCAATATAAAGAATAAGTAAAAGTGTAATTTACACATCTGGGAATAAGACTTCAAAGATTCCAAGAATTAATTTTGATGATCTTTGTTAAAAAGATTATTAAATGATCGCGCGAAGGAATATAAATACAAGTAATTTAAAATTGCCGTTGAAGAATACGTTGATAATGCTAGAAAATGGCAGCGAAATATAACTGCCCATTAATTCCAAATGCCCAGACCACCCAGAGCGACTGAGCTAAGTAGTCGTTCTTTCTTGGAAGTATATGTCTTTGTCTTTGCAGAATCGCGATTACGAGACTAGTTTGTCACGCGATAGTCGAGAATCACGGAATCTCATCGGTCTTCAGAAATCCTACTGCGTCCAACAACGTCCGGGGCGTCATGTATCATACAATCCTGCGCAGATGTCACGGGCAATGATTACAGTACATGTTCGCATCACAGTTCGGAATTCATCTCAATCAATTACAATCTATTAGGTGTCTATTTATCACTTTAAAGAATATGTTACCGTTAATTGATCCTAGTGGATATCACTGAAAATCATGTTAGATTCGTAATGAAGTTATCATCCCTGCATAATCAATATGCATATCTGTACATATAGCGTCTCGTTCATGCAACTGTAGATTGGAATATATCGTAAACGCATTTGAATATTACGTTGTCGGAAAAAGTCGAACTCGACAGCTACATTGATCTCGAGAGGAAGCATACAAAGGGATAGTGTAGCAACGGTCGGATCGGGCAATGCACCTCGCTTCCAATGTCTTCTGTGCGCCAGCGTTCGCTTTCGGGGCGTTACGTGAACTTTATAACTCCAAAGGAAACCGAGGTGAGGAGTGGGTGGTAACAAAGCAGAAACTGTCGTATTCGTTTCACGTGTTTCTCGGCGGACCACACAGAGATCGGTTGTCACGTGAATTGACCTTTGGCATGTGAGCAACGTCAACGTAATTTCGTTGAAATGGTCAAGGTAGAATTACCGAAGCAAGGTAGACTTTCGTTGCATCTACCATTAGTTTCGTTCGTCACGTGTAGCTTTCTAAAAATCTGCGATTTTTCGCGACTGACATAAACGCGACCGAAATTCTATTTCTTAATTTTCTGTCAGTTTCCGATATTTCATCGAGACATGAAGATTATTAAGATCACGAATCAGTCGAGTAAATCCTTGGCATAATCTATGCGATATACATCAGTTTTTTTCAAGTAATTTATCTGGAACATTTAAACGTAAGAAATGCGATATTACGTTCCGCGATAAAAGTTACTGCTTCCATGTGCTGTTTTAATGGACCATATCGCGCCACAGTGCACTTACGATCTTGGAGACTGTTAGGAAAAGGAAGCTGCTGACCGAAAGATTCCACCGACTGAACAAGACCCAATTGCGTCTGGACATTTAAGCTGGGCTTAATCATTTAATCCATCGACATAGATCTCTTTGTGTCGGTACAATGGGTCAAGCCTGGCTAGAACGGGCCGTAACTACTTTCGATGCCGTTCAAGTAACTCCATGTAACTACCGCTATCCTTAATCGGATCTTCCTAACTTTTGTAAGTCGCAACTAAAATCGGCTCCCAAAAGAACCGAAAGATTCTAAAGTGAGCAAGGAGGAACGTGAGAAACGCTGAAAGTCTTGATTCTACTTAATTCAAAGTCAACACCAGCGTACTAAGTTTGCGCGAAAAAAAAGGATGTGTTTCTGCTAGATATTAAAAATACATGATTGATAATATACGCACATACATAGTCATTCAAGAATAAAGTTTTATATATAAGTGTTTTTATCTAATCTTTTATTTTTCACAGAAATTGTCACATGAAAGTTGTGCAATCCACTAAAAAATATCAAAGTTTACCAAGTTTGTTCGTGTATCTGTAACGGACATCTTTTAATTCTGCAATGCTATCCCATTTAAACAGTGAACGATTTAATCATAGGATCTCTTAAAATAGACTTCAATCAAGGCACTGTGTTCCGAGAGTTCGCAATTTCCCGAAGCGACAGCTGCAGCTGGAAAAAGGTGGACGAAAGTGAAATCAAATAGGACGGTCGTACGGGCGCCAGCCGCTCTAGATTTCTGATGCATGCAAAACTTGAAACGTCATGCTAGAACTGGGACATGGGTTGAAATACGTCCAATGTCAACGATCACAATCCGCGTCGCGTAAAATCGATTCGGTAAACAGCCAAAGTTGCGCGCGGGAGGGAAAAGTACGCCAATCTTGACGATACGTCGTAAAGTTCCAGCTATCGAGGTTGGTTGAAACTGTTTCTCGTGCCATTAATCCGCCGAACTTTTTACGATGCAACTGCTGCTGCCGATCCCGCTGCGACTGCAAGTGTACAGAACGAGCGAACGAGTGTGCAAGAGTCCATCGTTCGCGACACGTCGTCGTTATATAAGAGAAAAAAAAGTTAAAATTTCCGAGCTTCTTCGCCAACGAAAATCCATCGTTGTGCGATTCCATGTAACAGATGTTCGATATGCTCAGTTCACGTTCGTATCGTCATGAATAAGTAATAAAGCGAATAACAAATGAACCGTCAATTGACATGCATGGAAAATAACGATCGCAACCGACTATTTAATTACTTATGCAATGTCCCAGATATCTTATAGTTTCTCGGAACTATGGACGTTAGAATTACCGGAATTTCCGATGTCAAGGCATAAATAATTTGCGAAACGAGCAAGTATTATGAAAGTTTGATGAAACTCATGATTGTAATCAGATATAATCTATTCTTTAATTAAATGTTCAATAATCAAGAGGTTTATTATCTAAATATATTATTGTCATAATATCGAACATTAAGAGAATTTTAAAACTGATAACAAGTAAAATACATAAAAAATATGTGACATTTAGCGCGTAAGCGTAAGAACAAGGTTGATAAAAATAGACACTGTCGCGAAATACATATCCCTCAAGGATATTACAAAGTGAAGTATCTCGTTCTGTAATATGTTACATCAAGCAAACGTAACAATTTGCGCCAGTATGGCGCATATCTCCGCGAGGTTGCGCCCTAAATTATTCGGCAAACGCCAATGACTGTTCTCCCACGAATGTTCTCTCGCGCGCCTTCGTAGTTACGCAGAATATATCGCGAGAGTTGCCTCTTTGGGTGTAATTACAACTTGTAGTTCCCAGAATCTTAGTTAGTAAAGGCTGGCGAACGAGTAATAATAATCGAGGCCAATCTGCGGAAACGGCATTCGCGTACTTAAGTTTTCGACGACGGTAGAATCATACATACAAGCGAAGAATAGGACGAACAAAAAAAACGCGAGAAGAAAATTCAAACTTTCAAAAACGGAGAACCGGAAATTTAATTGTGCTTGAAAGCGACTGCCTTTCCATTCTTTTTGCCTGCGCGTGGCTTTAACTCTTTAAATTGAAAGAAAAGGCGTACAGACAAATGAAATTGTTGATTCGGAATATATAAATACTTCACAAACTTTCTCAAAACTTAAGAAAGTTACCTTTTTCTAAGAAGCAAATTAAATCACAATAATGAAATGCACGCAAGTACATTTAATTTCTCTATAAAATGTTATATAACGATATTACAGTAAATTATATTACGATATTACGGTAAATTTTGCAATATAATGCAAAAGTCATAAGTCACACTTTAAGATCGAAAATTGCGCATTTAAGTAAAGCATTAAGTAAAGTAATTACTTGCCGAGAAACGTTCTCACAATTCGTAAAGGGTGTATACGAAGGTAATCCTCAATTTAAATCGACTTAATGTAGTTAACAAAATACATATGTAAAAGAGCGCGCGCGCGCGCGCGCGCGCGCGCACGCACGCGCACGCACGCACGCACGCACGCACGCACGCACGCACGCACGCACGCACGCACGCAC
>JANQDE010000014.1:171527-261989 GCA_037157785.1 Cephalotes varians
CACACACACATTATGTATGTCATTATGTGTGCAGGCGACATTTTCCCAAAGGCGCACAAAGAGACGGCGAAAAGAGCAGCAGAGAGGGAGGAAYTGGCAGAGGTACGTTCTCGCTCTTTGAACTCTCGTTGAGCCGCGAAATCTTTCACCTCTACCATGTTTTACTCACACTTCATTCTACTCAACGTATTGTTAACCAGCAGAAAAACGAACGTCGTTTTTCACGTTTTTAGCGCGTAAGGATCTCGGCGAGTATAGTAATTAAGGAGTGAAATGTGAGCTTTTAACAATCAACGATGCGACGAGATTGAAAAAGCAAGATATTATGCTCGAATATCAACGCAAAGCTGTTTATACATTTTTTAAATTTGATTAAATCTGAGAAGTGAGTCAGCTGTCAAATTACATCATCTCACATTCACTATTCATCGATAATAATCTAAACACGAGTAGCACATCCGAAAGATTCGGAAAGAAGAAAGTACACATCCGTCACGATGCAACATATTCGTATTCATCTCCATCTGGATTTCATCGCCTCGTCAGAGGCACCTATTCTCGAAAGCATAACGCAAAGCGAATGCATAACGAGAGGCGTGGTCGAGAGTTCGTATATTTTCTGAAGTGCATCCCTGTTGTCGTTTTCCGGCGATGAGCATCGCGGTTGGTTCGTGTAAGAGCAATATAACGCAAAGCGATCTTGTTAAAAGTCACGAATTTTTTTCCGCTAAATCTGTCAGCATGTCAAGGTACTCGAGATTCATCACTAGGATAAAAGATAAAGGAGAAATAACGGGATTTCTCATCCTCATATTCTCTCTCTCTCTTTCTCTCTCTCTCTTTTTCTCGCGCTCTCTCCTTTCACATTTTATATGTTTGAGCGAATTTATCGAATAACAGGAAAAATGATTGATGGTTGATATTTTATCCAGTCTCCTCTATGATGCTTTCTTGTATCATGTTGGTGGAAGAAAGCGTTCCAAAATAATTGTAAAAGTAAACTCTCAAAGAAATTTGTTTTAAGAACCGAAAAAAGCATTGTCTTTCTCGATACATCGATTGTAGCAGTGCATGTAGATACTTCCTTTTCGCAATAAGTAAAGCACAGAACTATTGTACATTGTACTATTGTACTAAAGAACTTGCAAATATTAGTTATAAACTACTAATTTAATAAATTAATTAATTATAAACGAACTGCAGTCTCGCATTATGTTTCTTATAATGGATAATCTTTGAGATTGACCTTTTCCTTCTTTAGAAGAATCAATAAATGCGTGCAACGATAAATAAAAGAACTTTTTCTTATCTCAAATCTTTTCTTATCTCTCCCTTTTTCCTTCCTTGGTTTTTCTACACGCAGAATGTTGCATTGATTTTGATTAGGGCAAGAAAAACTGCGAGGGCGCGATACGTATAATATCGTAATAAATCGCAGCGTTGTTTGTTATTTAGCCGATCACCATTTACAAACAATATAATGCATGCGGATACGATACGTCGCTGGAATATTACATTTGCGACCTATATCCCGTGCGTTTAAGCGCAGCTGCGTTAACAGAATTTAAAATAGCGGCCGACTTTGCTGTAATACCGACGCTTGAATGTTGAACATCCCGCGATGAGCGCATATTTAAATATCGCGGTACGCTAATTATAGATTAATATTGCATCGACATCAGCGCAACGCTCTTTGAAGATATAATGGAAAGCACTATGTGATTGCCACTTTTCACGTGTTTGTCTATTGACGCCGCGCTGAGTAATTGACAACGGCCGATGGAATAAGCGACGGCGCGGCGTATCGTAAATAAATAATCAATTTGATCGCGATACACTCGACACTAGATGTACGTCCAACAAAGTGTCGATTTCAATGCTTTTTCCTAGCAAACTTCCGTTTTTCGTTTAAAAAGTTCGATCAAGGAATAAAACACGATTTTTTTCAAAAGTTTATCAGTTTTATACTAGATTCGTGAAAACGAAGAAATATTAAAAGAAGCCAAAAACATGCTCTTTTTATTATAAACATGATAAACATTTATTATTATTATTATTATTATTATTTCGTAAAATATATGAAAATATAATTCAATAATCGGTCTTTAATATCATTTTTAATATTATGCAAAATTACGAGAGCCAGAAAAATGTCGTTGACTGTGATTTCGTCATTGACAAGTAAATTGAACATTAACTCGTCGCTTATAAGCGAAGGCCTCCTCCAACATGGCTTTTATAACGCCAAAATAGCGGCGCGGTGGTCTGTTCTGCGTAATTTCCTCGTAATTGCCAAAACAACCTCGAAACAACTCTCGTTAAAATTGCCCCCGGCTAAAGCGGGGCAATTTTAACGTCGTCGCTTTGAAGATGCGGGGACGCCGCACTGGAATACATTGCGGAAAGTCACAGTCAAAATTGTCGCGATAACCGCCGGTAACTTGCGGAATCGTCTCAATTTAAATATATGCAGCGAAATATCAGGACCAAATCAAATTTTGACGCATGCTAAGCGACATCGCGCGCGATAATTAACATTGAAATTGTCGGTCTCGTTACGACTAGAATTCTATTATTCCTATTACTTTAAATCTGGACAATTGATTGAATCCTTAATTGCAGCTGACGAATAATTATGAATAAATAATGAATGAAATCGGACATCGAAGTAATTATTGTTAAAAACGTTAGTAGCGGAACACTTGACATTATCGGAGAAATTCTGGAAACCGTGTTCAGTGAAATGAATAAATTGAATTCGACGTTTAATATTTCAATAATCAGATAATTTGAAATGCAACCACTGCAATCATTACTACATCAAATTCGAGCTCAATGTATGTGTAGATCATTTATAAATAAAATAAACAAAGCAATCTTTAAAACCCTAAAATGTTCCTCTTCCATTTTTTGTTTTCCAAACAATGCATCTCTCTCTCTCTCTTCTTCTTCTTCTTTTCTTTTGTAAATTGTTTCCAAAATACTATGTCTAAATATCACACTTTAAAAATATGCAGAGACACAACGTTTTAAAAATTATGAACCTATAATTGTTCTAAATTAATCGAGTTTACGTTTCTGATCATCGCGACAATTTGTTGGCGGGCACAATTCATTTTTCAATCGTTTGGAGACGTCAATGAAAAGACGTTAATTCAAAATTCATGCCTCTCTATAAATAGCAAGCAATATATATCCACATCAGAGCTGCGATAAGAGACGCGCACACAATGAAACTGAACGAAATGCTGACGCGCGCGCGGCACAATTTCGTATTATAATAAAATATCATAATTAGAATCGATGTCGAACACCGAGCCAACATATCCTACCATCACATGGGACGATTAATCGATAGCAACTGCATAAATTTTCATATTTACAGAAATTCTAACAGCGTTATATTTTTATTACGTCGAATTATCATTTGCCCGCACTTGTATTTATTGCACGATACAAATGTAATTTAATCTTTTCCATATGATTCGACATTCACATTATCCATTGCATATACAGTTTCGTTAAAAATATGCAAATAAAGCGATTATAAAATGAAAAGTTGCATTACGAGCATTAAATTATGATTGTGCATTGTTAAATTGATTAATTGGCGGAAACATGCGGAGGATATTATCGATTCCGTATAAATTCCATCATGATATGTGTTATGTTATTATATTACGTGTTATACCTACTTCATCAATTGTTCGTGTATGCGTAATGTTCCATTTTACAGTAAAAGTAAAACAAATAATACATATGATTATATTTTTCGTTTTTTTTCTACCTCGTAATTACTGTAAAAATCCTCTAATCGCGTAATTTTTAGGCTGATGAATCTCAAAACGAACAGTTTAACTACTTTAATTTCCGTTGCTCATTAAACAATGCTACCCACTTCCTCAAATGCTCGAAGCATACTCAAAAGATTCGATGAAAAGCCCTCTCGTTCCGGTAACCTATTTCCGCCGCTTGTTTTCTATGCGTCGTTCCGAGATGAAATTTAGGTCAAAGAGAGGAGATCACGAGCACGATTTCTCGCTGCAATTCCACTTTGTGGCGGTTCTAGTAGATTGTTAAAAAAAATTTCGATATCAGCCGATTTCGGTGATTTAACAACGACGAAATTGCCAATTTGGATGCAAAAGTTCGAAAATGAGATCTCCGGAAATGAGAACTCATTTTCGGCACTTCAGCTATTGTCATATCCATAAAGCGGAAAATAATTTGGGAAGAAAAAGCATCGATCACGTCGGAAGATCACGAAAGCGTGTGAATGACGGATGGAATTCATTTTTGGATAAGCTAATAACCAAACTAGAGAAAAGATCGATCTTTCTTGTAAACGCGAAGTTTCAATTAATGTAACATTATTAATAAAGTTTGTAACACTCATGTATATCTCTATCGCTAGCACACTCTGAATATCACGAGATCTCAACATTTGCGTTACGTGCGTGCCTCAGAGAGAAAATGATCGATGTAACAAAATCGATGATTTCGTTTTTTGTGACAAAGGAAGAAGAATAATGATGATTTAATTCTTGTAAATAAATGGGATGCTTATTGACATTTGATGATAAAAAGTAATGCAATAATTAATTAATACATTAATGACTATTACATTCTTCAACTAGAAAATAATTCGAAGAACATTAAGTTTTTATTAAAATAAAAATCCACTTTATTGGCTCTCTCGAGTTTTCCGAGACTATAATGCGACATTAATATCGCGCAATTTAATAATGATCTGACAGAAGTTGAAAGGACTCGTTCAACAAGGCATTAACTCAATTGTAAAAAAAGAAAAAGTGGCAAAGCGGTGATAATATTGACATCTAGTAGTACTTTCACGCCTTGAAAACGCGGAATTGAATCTTCACGACCTCATTTCAAGAACAATTGCACTCGGTACTATTTAATCTCGAAACATGGTATAGTTATTGGTACAATATTGATATCGGCTGTAATTAAATAACAGTATAACAATATCATCTCACATAAATTATTATTTATCTGTCTACTTGATATGTCATTTTATACATGCATTTTTAAAGCTACGTCAAAAGAAAAGTACGTAATTACTATTTCAAAATTAAAGAATTAATTAAAAATAACTAAGTTTCACTGGAGTTGCATATAAAGCATTTTAACAACGTTAAATAATAGATAAAATAATCCTCGTAACATCCATGAAACCAAACATTCTAAAACATTATTATTGCAATCGTGCCTGCAAAAAATAAAAGGTATTTTTTAAAAGCTTGTATCATCATATTGTGGAACTCTCGACCAAGATATAATTTTTATGAATTTAAAATTAGAAACATTTTTTCTACCTCAAACGCGTTTCAGCTGAATTTTATTATATTTCAACGTGCCAGTTATAAGCAACATAGCGGAAATTCCATAGACGAAATTATGAAAGACTAATTATCAGGAGCCTTCGAAATGACGCAATTTTCTCTTTTGCGATAATATCTGTTGCAATATTTGCAGGCCTATCTCCAGCATCAAAGAGAGATTATATGATCGTCTGATGGTGAAGACAAAAGAGAATATTTTCATATTAGCCAAAACCGGAAGCGTTACGACGAAAGAAACGAGGATTAGAGAGGAAACGACGACGGTGGCTAAAATGTCTGGAATTGTCTGAAAAAGCGACGATGAGAGGCGCTCTCTTGCCAGACCAATTACCCTCTTTTCTATCACAGTTGCCTCTTTTTCCTCACTCCCTTCTTTTCCCTCGAGCTCCTTAGATCGCACCCTCCGTGTCGCAACTCTCGTCCTTACGGCAGAAATTTCGTCCGTGTACAGTTTTAGCCGCAGAATAAGGGATAAGTACCAAGGTCTTTGCCTGCCTCTCGACCCTCTTGGCCCTTCGCGTGCCACGTCTTTTTCTCCCTCTTTGCTCGCTCTACCCCACGTTTTCGCCGTCGACAGATTGACTCGAGTAGCCCGCAGCCACTCTCGAGATAGTCGTTAATCGATAAGTGTAGCGCAAAATCGAAATAAAACCTTCAGACCGTCTCTCTAAAATACACCGGACATGACTGAGCAGGATATTTAACGGCGACGTCCGCGCTCGTGAAAAACGCCCACGTGCACTTAATTTCAGAGGATCGTTAATGTCAAGATTGTACAGTACGCCGGCAAGCGATGGCGTAAGAAATCGTGTGTCGGTACTAAAGAGCTAATCAATCTTCAATTTTCATAAAATGCGAAAATTATCCAATTTGTATAAATTAATACGTTCGATAATTCTTTGTTTAGATATTGTTAATAGCTTACTATCTTCGATTTATCAAGATAACCGATATTATTAAGATTCTACTGCAAACAATATCCCTGGCAATAAATACGAATGAGCTTTTTTTCATATTCTAATAATATATATCATGTATAATTGCGAGCGTGTATTGGAATATGCCAGTGGCAAAATAAGCGAGTAAAATAAAATAACGTGATACAGAATATGCTGCGACTATCGTCAGTCCTTTTATCCACGGATCCTTTGACTCATTTGCGATAAATTTTTCTTGATCAAAAGCTTTTGCATGTAATTTTTTTGAAACTACACGATGATTTAAATTAAAATTCTGTTGTACATATGCGAAGTGTTTTTCAACCACAAAGATTATTCAACTCGACATTTCGTTAAGGACAAATTAATTTCAGAGATTATTTCAAAACAAACACGGAATTTATATTGTTTAAATCATCCTAAATAAAATTAACAATTTTTTGCCTGGCGCGAGTCAGCGTTTTAAGTTATCACGTATTCCAGAAACGGGCGATAAACTTTTAATTCCGTGTGATGCACGTCTACTACTAGTTCCGTGCGGCAGATCGATAACGAGAGTGAAATTGAAATCATTCGCCATGGTACGAACCGCGTTTCGGCTGACCCCATCGACAAGATCGAATGAAGTTCAGCGATTCGATATCCGCCGATTTGCGCGTTGCATGTCAATAACAGATGAGTTCGTACGATGAAGAAATTATTCAATTCCGAATATCAGAGTGCATCACGCTCGCATAATAATTGTAATTGCAAATGATATAATAATGACGCCGCGAGCATAAATCACAATAATATGAAATATCAAACACTAAATATCGCCAACGGAATAAACATACAAAATAATCTAATAACGTTCTTTGATACTCTAAAGAAGAATAGTTTCGCGAACAAATCCACGAGCAATCGTGAGTCACGTAATAATAAAGCGGCGATCAGATTATAAAAAAAAATTAAAAGGAAAACGAGAAATCCCACTTCGTTTATTTCCGCGCACGTGTTTCATTTTTTCGTTATTTTTAATTCAAATCGGGATCGGTCTGACGCGGCCCCCGAACGCGCTGCAAACCGATTTTCCGAGCGCAATTAAAATCACCGATGTCGGAAACTTCGCGCGCGCGACACGCGATACAAAATGCCACGCTGCCGGTGGCGGTGCAGCGATAGTAAACCGGCGGTGGCCCAGTTCGCCCCCGCAGCCAATTAGCTCGACACACCCCCGCGGCTGTATTCAAGACCCAGCCTTACGAATTCCGGCTGTAGCAAATTGCGACTCGCAATCCCCAGTAACTTTGGCACGTGTATATACGCATATGTGCACGTGTGCATGAACGCGCACTTGTAGTTCCCTCTTGTCCCGTTGCCATTGACAAACAACATCGCTTGGCAATGCATTAAAGGTTGGACGGTTCTGCAGCTCGTCCGCAGCGTCTATAGCTGTACGACTGCGGTCGCGTTGTTTGCACGGTCGAAATAATGATACGAGCAGCCGAGAATCGGTATTTCGCTGAGCGCTATCATTCAAGAGGAAGCAGCACGCGTACTCATATTGAGAGGAAACTCTTATTAGGATATAAATTTCAACATATAAATGCTAATTTTCAAATCAAATGTTTTCAACTTTGATAACGCTATCTTTCACATTAGAACATGTATAAATTATACATATACTATTAAAATTCTTGCAGTGTTACTCATCATTTGATATAATAATAACTTCAAATGTTAACATCTATCAAAGAAAGATATTTCGTGGAAGATTTGCATATAAAGAACACCAACGAAGTCGGCGCAAATGTATAAAATCTCAAATGCATAAAAGCGCGAATGAATGTAAAAGCAACGATGGATCGTTACGTCGAAAGTTATCAGTCGTGCTGACGAAAGCACGATTTCCCGGCTGGCGAATTCGTCTGGTTGGTACGATTATGCGGTAAAATAATCGTTTCGGACCCTTCCCCCTGGCTGTGTTAACGCGTTGCTTCGCCTAGTTTCGCCCCTCGTTTCCGGCTGATTTCATCCCGCTGCACATCTCTGTTCCTCCGCGTCCCCGTCTGATCCTCGGTCCGCGATCCATCACCATAACAGTTTTCCTCTCGGGAGAAAATGCGAGAAACGATCCAATATACGGCTTGCTCGGAAGTTGAAAATAATAAATTGTCTCCATTAGGTGGCCGACTGTTCATGTCCGTTTTCTCACGGTCGAGCCAGCTGGACACGACTTCACCGTGCTTCGTCTCTCTAATTGCAAATTTCGAGTCGTTGTCGTCGCCGATGACTCGCGCCAACGCTCTATCTCGCCAACGAGTCGCTACAAGGAACGAGCGCCATGTCGGAATTCAGAAATTATTTGGTGCAATTAATCGCGACTAAGAAGAGAAAAGCGGAGAATAAAACGAGGACTTAGCGACGAGCTCAAACTTTTCCGGAGGTTTCAAGACGCCCTCGGGATGAAAGTCGGAGTGGAATTCCGCGCGAAGTGCCGTCTACTTTCAGCCTCGAGCGTGCGCGCACCTGTCGAATGTGACGAAGGAATCCACTTGGCGGTACAAAGAAGTTCTCCGATCTATCGAGAGTCCCGGTGGGTGCTCGAATCCGCTCTCCTTTCCCTTGTTGTTCGCCCTTTGAGAAAATCTCGCGAGTTTTTGTGCAGTAAGATGTATAAGAGGTCGATGCACGATGAGATTCTCACGGCGTAAAAATAGACTCACGCGAAACAATTCAACGTACGAATTACCGAGCTATTTACACGGGCGAGATAGTTGAAGATATTAAAACTCGAACTAGACTCGAAGCCTGCATATATGTCTGCAATAAGAGCCTATCGAGTTTTTCTTCCTCGTGATTTTTCTTCTTATATTATCGAATGATTTTTGCTTACAAAATCGAGTGTAAGCACATCGCAATAAAAGAAGAAAAAACAGAACAGACCATGTGTGAGAGAAAGCCGTGAAACGCATGTGTAAAAATGTAATACGAACAGATACACGTAGCCCCTGTCGTTGACAAGATTATCCGGTAACCATTTCTCTGTATATGCCGACGCATTCGCTCCACGTCTTGCCACGCTTTCGCAGTAACTTAATAAACGTTAAAAGCAAAACGGTCCCCGTAAACTGTAGAAACAAAGATAAGTGTATTAAACGGATTTCAAGTGCTTTCCGTTGCTGCGGCAACAAAGATAAAGTGCATTAAACGGATTTCGCTTCGATGCCGGAGACGATGACGAGCCACTTTGTTAATTGAGTTTCGCCCCTACGGAGTCCCGGAAAATACTTCGCCGGTCCGGTATTAAATAGCGCGAGTTGCATTACCGACGAGTATCGACGGTACTTCCGCCGTTAGGGGAAGAAGAGTGCGCGAAAGGCTGACTTACGCCTCTATGAACACAGCTAACGACGGCGGCAATCCTCAAAGCTTTTCAATGCGCGTTCGCTCGCCTTCTAGTCTAATCGAAAATCTCGAAAACGCTCCAATTTTTTTTTTCGAAAATTAACATTTTATAGACAATTGAGTACTTTCGTGGAATCGTTAGAAAGAAAACCGTCAAGTGTAAAGATGGAAGGAGATTTATCTGCGTAATTTAAAATGTCTATCAAGGTGGAACGGGAACGAGAGGTAATTAAATCGCGAAATAAACGAAAGAAAGAAAGCGCAAATAAAACTACGAAACTGCATTATTTCCACTTTAGTGCGCAGCTAAGTTAACCGGTTCCTGTAAACTGTTTTTGTAACGTGTAATTTTTCCATAAGAATAGCATCGTAAGGATTGTAACATCATTATTATTAATCTGTACAACAACGTTTCTTGCTTCTTCAGATTTATTTTAATACAAATAACGTTCCAGTTTTATTCAGCGTCCGCCAACTACAATCAATATTCATTTTTCATATTCTTTTCATTCTCGGACTATTCCGTTTCATTTTGATGAAAATTTCACTCAAAGATCTCTATAAAAATCTCTTTTATAGAAAAAGTTTTCGAATATATCTTTCGAGAAAAATATCAAACATCTTTAACGCGCTACATGATTTTTTTACGATCCTTTAAAAATTTCAGTCGACGCCATTGCGAACTTACAACGAACTGTTATAAGATCTTAGATCGAAATGCGGACGCTCAGCCGAATTGTGCCGTCTAACATCTGGTACTGACGCTACTTGCTGTTCGAGCGAATTAGCGTGGAATGCGTCTCAGTGAAAAGCAAGTTCGCGCGCTTTCCTCGCCTCGTTATCGCTCTTCAGCAGATCCACGCCGCAGAACTTTACCAAATCTACATGAGAATAATAATAGTCGCGTACCGCGTTCTTCCGCTTTGATCCCGAAGTAAATTTCCGCACCTTCTGCCGCATACTTGCGACGCTAGTACAACACCTTGGTACGATATTTCAATTGTAATAAAATTATCAAGTCTCTACAAGGTCTACATCTATTCTTTGTATTAGATATTTAAATTCGTGGATAAAACTTTTTGAGAGAAATAATGTCATATAAAAAATTGTGCGATTATCTTTAAATTGTGCAGAGCTAAGATGGGAAATAAAAAGATATTTATAAAAAAATGATATTTATAAACATTTCATTATGTAAACAATTCATATTAATTTATCATTAAAATGATCATGCGATAATTATTTTAATAATAAATTTATATGAATTGTCACAATGTGTAGTCCAATATCATCTTTGACGTTATTAACTTTCGATATCAATTTCTAATGGAACTTTTTGATCGAAAATATAAGTTGATGCGACGCGACGCTGCGTTATATCGAAACAAATACAACGCAGTTACTAAAATTGAACAATATCCTACAACCGAAAGTTAAATCTGATTCTATGATTAAACGTCAAAAAAAAAAAAAAAATAAATAAACCGATTACGCGAGATCTAAAATTTGTATGCTTGCATGAGCATCTGTTGTGTCGCGATTGATCGGAACATGATGAATCGCTGAAAGTAATCCAGCAGTTTTATTCTGCATCCTATTTGCCGCGGCAATCCATACAAAAGGGAATACTCGCGCCTCTCGCCCTCATGGCCACTCTTTGATGTATACTCTACGGTTCGTTGAATTCCATCTCGTTTATTTCGATGCTTTTTTTTTCGTTTCCACACCGCCGTTTCGAAGCGGCGAATCAGCGGGAGGGACAGAGAACACCATCTGACATCCACGCAACGCACATTTTGATACAAATGCAATCTCGTGTCAATCCTAACGCTCCCACCCTCCCTTACTCGGAGAACGCATCCCGGCGTGAGCGCGCGTTAGGGAGGACACGGTCAACGTAATGCCATAAATATTAATTCGCGCGATACACATCAACGCGGAGAGATATGGAACGTGATTTACCGGAAGCGATAGTTTATGGCAGCGGCACGACGCGCCCGTCGCACCAGGCTCGATCCAGGTCGTCACCACAGGTGGTGACTCCCTGGACGCTCATTCCGCATTACACAGTTTCGTATTCCACAGTTGCGTACATACCGTAATTATTACCTTTCATTTACTCGCTTGCACAGCAATGTATTTAGTTCCCTAAAGCTGATCGAGAGATACGTCAAACTTTTCTACATATACATATATCATATTCAAATTTCCATTTAGACAACTTCTATCACTTGCGGCTTTCAAGTAGCATTATATAACGTTTCTATTCATCATGCAACGAATTCGTGGAAGCTATTTTCTATTAAAGAAATTTCCGGGTGATTATGTCTGCTGCACGAATATGCGCATTAAGAAACTTTCGATGACTTGGAGGAATTCCATTTGCATTATACCCCGCCATTTTGGAGACTTAGATTTGAAATTTACTGTATATATCGTAGGAATATCCGCCAGCTGATTAAACCAAGCCGACCGCGTCTCTCTCGAGAGACGGGTTCGAGATCCATAAAGCCGCTTCTACACCTTCCGGGCGTTCATTATGTGAATTGATACGGGCTTCTCGAAACCATCGAGATGTTAGTCGAAGAGGTTTGATTAAACAGAAAGCGAGGAACGACGTTACTCCGCACCTACGATGCCTCGTATCCGTTCTAAAAGGAAGAAGAGGAAATGTATGTAAAGGAAAAAAGGATAAAAGAAGAAAAGGAGATGAGAAAATCTGAGATGAATATGATATCATCCTCTAGCAGATCTCGCAGTTTCTGGTTAGTTGGGAAGGGATGCTGTTGTAACACTTTGACTAAATGCACTACTGTCAGTTTCTTTAGTCTAACGCGATAGCTGCCAAAATGTAGAAAGGATGATGATAGAAAAAAAATAAAGAGAGAGAAAAGGAGAAGGAAGAGAGGAGAGAAAGAGAGAGAGAGAGAGAGAGAAATAGAATTGAGCAAAGTAGGAATAAAACGGCCGTGGGACCGCCGAACTAATCAGACTCGACCAATCCGAGTTGTTTCCCTGCGGAGAAGAGAGACGCTTCCTCCCGGTGGACAGGATAATTTAAACTTTCCCGCAAGCGGGCACGCCGCGACG
This sequence comes from Cephalotes varians, assembly GCA_037157785.1. NCBI lineage: Eukaryota > Metazoa > Arthropoda > Insecta > Hymenoptera > Formicidae > Cephalotes > Cephalotes varians. The sequence continues at coordinate 184,312 of JANQDE010000014.1, forward strand.
CGGTGTGACGCGGCATGGTGTGCGACACCGCGCCGTCAACGTATCTCGGTCACTCCGCTAAACAGAATTAGATACGAGCGTTAGATTCAAACGTTACCCACCGTGAGGAGCGACGACTCGAATCTCCTAGGTACACATCGCGCGAAGCGAATCGTCAAAGGTCCTACGCGAAAATAGATTGTAGCTGAATAACGTTATTAGAGCAATTCAAGTGAAGATCCCTGAGTTTTCCGCAACGGTTGAAATTCGGCGACTGAGAAAACGCTAAATACAACTTTTAAGAATAATATTATCTTCTGAGCGTAAAATGGAGAAGCGCGTAACTTTCTCACTTTACATAAGCTAATGTTTGTATGACTTGTTCTTAAATTGACGACAGTTACTAAAAGTTTGCAGTGACTCTTTATACGCGGCGAATGTTTTCCAGCCAAACATATGACGAAAGCCACTATAGTGGTATAATGTAATAAAACAAAGTGACGAGTGAGATGCGTTTAAATGTTTAAAGGACGAAAATGCGGAGAAGTAAGATAAATTTAGAAAATTCACAGTCACATCTTGGAATATAAAACTTTTGATCGAAAAAGCTCGAAAATTCTCAAGCGCGATATCGTGGCAAAATAATCTCAACTTTCGCAAAGCGACGAGTACCGTTCGGTCTTAATTACAGCGAGAACCAGAAGAGACGTGTCGCATCATAAGCGAGCGTGACATTTGTGCGCTTTATGCGGCACAATTTTGTTGTGGATACCACGGTTGTGACGGTAATTACGTGGGAAACTTCCGCTGTTTAAATTAAGCCATTCTGTCGGCGAATGAATCGATCGCGTACTCGACAGGATTTATCGTCGTGTTTAATGGTCACAAATATCATCTTACTGCGAATTTGAATAAACTGTTACGCTGTGATGGAGGCAAATCAAATATAAAGCAAAGAATGAATTAAGGATGAATATGAGCGGGAGAAAAGTCGTTTAATAGCATTTTGTGCACCGTTATAGAACAGACTGAATTAAAATCGTTGTTTGCGATTTAAGCAATCAAAAAAGAATGATGAAAGAAAACAAAATGCACTCTTTTTGTGCTTTAAAAAAGATGTCAATATCTCAGTGACATTTCAATCGTTAGCGATCTAAAAAAAAAATCACGTTTTAACGTATATAATAGATACTGAAAGATATTGATACAGATACTTAACTTTTCCAATATATAAATATGTATTAAAAATGTTTCTTCCATTTGATATAAATAAAAGGATTATTTTTTTCAGATTAAAATGTCATGCGGAAACTAATCTAGTGTAATTTTATTACCTTACTCTCTTATCTTATTTTAGACGTAAGTTATAAATAGTATGTAAATATAATCGTTAACTTTAAATAGTACTTGCGTGTACACGCAGAAAGCTTCTTTCGCACTCTAGAAAATATCGAATATTCAGTTAAGCGTCTGATTCGTCAGATGTCTGCGGTGACATCGCGACCGCGCGAATGAACGTGATAGTGGAACACTTCAGAAACGAACTAAAAATTCAGCGGTGTCGTCAGGGAAGACGGGGGCAATTTAGCTTTCCATAAGAGAGCAAGAGCGACCCAGAGCTCAAGAGATTCCCTTCTTCCCCCGATGGCTGTATGAACGATATGGTATGCGTCTTCTTTGACGAAAACATCCGTACGAGCCGCTGGCATAAAAGAATCCTCACTTTCTCGTCGGTATTCTGCCCGCCTGTACCGCTAACGGAATACATTACTTTTTAACGACTCGCGCCAGAGATGTTCTAGTCCTCTACGATAAATAGCGAATTTCCAGCTCGGCGTGAATTCGCAACTCAAGAAATCAGCGGAATAGCGTTATCGAGAGCGAACGACGGCGACGACTACGAATCGGTACGAATGATTCAATTTGAATAATGTCACGCGCTACATTACCGTAGATTGCGGCTCATGTGAAAAATGTATATACGCAAAAAAGAGCGTCTCTTTGTCAATCACTTCCTAGATAAAACTCCGTTTATTTTTTTGTTACTTGTTATTTTTAGACATGAAAAGAATGCTCACACTTTCTATCTTTCAGTTCAATTCTTATACAGGTACAAAAAAAGGGTTCAACATTTATATGATACATATCATACCGAATAAAAAAATCTTAGTAAACGTAAGTCGAACATTCAACCAATTCTGAAATACAAACAATTATTGTATGTTAGTATTATGATTAACTTATTGGCTTCTATTTCATGTATGGAAATGGAAGGAGGACATGTGAAACATCTTCTGTAAATAGCGAGGTAAACATTTGGACAGATTATCTTTTTTTTCATGTTGCATGTGACACACAGAAACCAACAAGTCATGATACTAACATATAAACTATATGCTAACATATTTTTTTTTATATCTCAGAAACGATTGAATTTTTGACCTATATTCACTAAGATTTTTTTACTCAGTATGACGTGCACTGTACAGTATAAATATTGGACTCTTTTTTAGCAGTCTGCATAATATGATTACAACTAATGTTAATCTAATAATAAGATTGGAGTTGGATACGATTCACGGCATCGTCTTTTGCTTTCTTTATAAATAAACAGAGGAAAAAGTTTTATGTTATTATTTACTTCTTTTACCCACTTTGTACATTGGTTAGATGAAAAATGAATATAATAGAGCATCGGATCGGATCCAACCTCACTTTTCTGAATACGTTCTAAAAGTTCATTTTGCCATTAGAAGATTAATATTTTAATTAAAAGTCACTTTTATCTATCTTATTTAGTTTCATATTTGTGCATGAAGTAGGACAAAATTAATTATATATATATTAAAGCTAAAAATTAAATTTATCGTTTACGTCATATATGTATGACTGCTCAGTCAAAAAAAGAGGGAAAAAAATTACGATAACTCGATTCACAATAATCTGAATTAGGGTTGAAAAAGAGCGCGCGTTTCCACACGAGTGCGGACGAAACTCGATTGTTTTCGCAAAAGAATAAGGTCACGAGCCCGAATAAAAATCAAACCGAAACTCATCGAAAATAATTCGCGTGCCGCAGCACGGCAGTCGTGTATTTTTTAACGTTACGAACGCAGCATTGTCGAAGATCGAAAAATTGGCGCGTTTTAGCGACGGGAAGAGATAGCTTCGATTGCGCCGAAACGAACGTACGAAAAACTGCTAACGCTTACCCGCTTCAATTTTCTTCTGTGAACCTCTGACCGACCGTAAAACGCGAGTGGTCGCTTGCACGAGTAATGCACCGATGAAGCACTCACAGGGCTCGTCGCGAAATCCATAACATATTCTCTTCGGACGCGTCATTTCACGTTGTAGCGTGCAATCGTAAAGCGTGATACTGCTTTTAAAGCGGATTTTGCGCGAAATTATGATACAGGGAAACGGCTCGAGATACAGTAACGGCTGCGCTGTTCTCTCGCAGTTAGAAAATACAATTAGAAGAATTTGTAGAATCGACGTTCGATCGCGAAATACGATGCGAATTTCGCGTGCGCTCGATCGAATGTGCGGACGAAGTTACGAGAGAGCGAATCAAATTTAACGGTACCTTAATCACGCTTTAACATCTTTATTTTTATACGATTCGCAAGTTAATGAAGTGACGTACCAGCGTTTGTTCCACGTCCACCTGGGCCCACAGAACGCGAGTAGCTAATTACGCTAATGAGCGCGCCGAAATGTAATACAAGCGATCATGAGTTTTAGTCCGCACGCTTTCAGCATTTCGTGCGGACGCATTTCGAATTAAATTTTATGCCTATAGAATTCGTTAAATTGAATCTGTATCTGTATTCTTTATCGCGCGTCGGATTACATACGCTCGATGTAGCACACAGTCCACACACGGTGTAAATCGCATGGTTACATGCTCAATCGGTGGCATGGTAATCGTGATGAATAATAAACATTATTACGATAATAATTATGATAATATTATTATTTTACGTTAATACAGTGATAATAAATGTAATTAATATTGCAACGTAAACATAATCCGTAGAAACGCAAATGATCGAGTGGAAACATCCTTGGTTTAAACGAAATAATAATATAATATCGTATCATTGTATTCACTCTTCCAAAAAATTCAATTCTTCTCTAATTTTTCCTTTGCGTTTAAGATATTACGATTAAAATATTGTAATATCAAAATAACGAGCGTTGTTCCAAGTAAACTTCATATTATTAATATTCGAAAAAAAATGTGAATATTTCCGTTTTTATTCTTTCTTTTTTAAACGGATTAATAAAACGAAACTTACCTCCTTTCGGAGAATCCGTAGGTCCAGGACGCTGTCTTAATCCTGTAACACAAAAAAAAAGAATTTTGTAATATACGAATTAGGTTACAAAGAAAGTGGTTATTTATCGTATATATCTTTTTGTGATAATGTAGCAGAGAAAAGAGAAATAATATATAACAAATTACTTTGGATATGTACATTGATATTGCAAAGTATAATTTACTTATAAAATTCTACACGTAACTGATCTTGTTTGTAAAGAAAAGAGACATTAATAATAAAGCAATTTAGTGTAACTTCCAAAAATTTACATATAACAAAACAAAACGTTTTGGTTAGCTAGTAGTACACAGTGTATATTGCAGTTTTACTTTGTAAATAGTCGTACTATCAATTTCGTGCTCAGATAAAAAAAATATTTATTTTCGACGGTACGAGATTTGTGTTGGTGAAATAGTAATACAAATAACTTGTTTCACTTTTAAGTTAAAAATATTTATTTAAATATATAAACGCGCAATTTATTCATTATAATTTTGTTCTAAAGATTAAATATTCAAGCATCAAAGTTCCGATATTTCAAATTGACATTAAAATTAAATATTACGTTCTAAACATTATTTTCGGCGTCAATTTGTAACGTAACTTTATTTAAAAATATTTATCGTTATCTTTTTGATATATTTATTAAAATAAATTGTACATTAATTTTAAATTGATTAGAATATTATTTTCAAAATATTGGTTAATGCTTTATACATATTTTATATTATACATATGTATTAGAATCTAAAATGAATATTTAAAAATTCAAATATTTAAATAAATTATTTTAAGAAACATATTAATTAATATTACAAAAAAAGAAACTAGAAATTATTTATTTTTTAATTCTCAGAAGGTGACAACAAAATTTGTTTGAGATGCCTCAAGATCGTTCTCGTCTAGTGCGTCCTGATTCTAACATTTTCTGCCATTGTTATACTGGTCGAAACTACTAAACCAATTGGTCGGGACCAAGGCGCGGAGGTGCAATCTAAACTTTCGAATTCTACGAGCTGCAGCCCTTGAGGCCTTCGTGTAACCCTTGCACCGGCACTCTCACAATCGCGTCCTGGATTGCATACTCAACTAGATTAATTCTGAGAAATATTCGAAACTCACCATAAAAGCCAACGTATTATTGCTTGTATAAATTTATAAAGCGCGCAATTTTTATATTTCTCAATTAATAATTAACAGGACCCGATAGAAATGTGATCAATTAAGCAAAAAAAATATTGTAGGAACGTTTTACAGAAATCGCCTTTTCTGTTATCCTAAATTAAAAAATACAAAAGATTGACATTTTCGTGTAAACGCAATTATATATCGCGTGATTTTTTTTTATCGGAGATCAGTAGCTTAAATTTTATTACTTTTCATAAATAATAGTCTGTTCTGTTTCTCATTTTATTAAACATTAGCGTGTGGTAATAGTTTTCTTTTTTACTTTCTTCTCTTTAATGTCAACAACCTGATGGGTCCTTCATGCAAAAATTGCCAAGGGGAGTTGTGATGAGTAGCAAGCCGATTTACGGATTTACGCGCCCTTGTATTCCTCAGGAACTGTAGTTGCGAAAAGCATACGTCTCTGAAATGTTTCATACAAGCTCGAGAGAGACAAAATCTTTTGCATGCGTTTTGTCCTGCGCTGTTTGATGAGAGAAGAGATATTAACAATAAGCATCAGAATTAAAACACTTGCATCCCTATCAACATGCAAGCTCATCACGCACACATTTTATATCATATACGCTTGTATTTTTTTTAATTTCTTTGTTTTTAATATTCATTACAATATACATAGTTTGTATGTTATGTTAATATCATTTATTAAAAATAGACATACTGTAGATGTTTAAATTTAAAATAGATTTAAGATAAATCTCTAAGAAAATAATAAAATATAACGTGTTATATTTTTGTTATCGAACCTCATAATGTTTACATTGCATTTAATTAAATTAAAAATATTATTAACTATATATACATTAAGTTTTGTATATAAGTTTTATATATAATAAATTAAGAAGCATCAGAGAAAGAGAAAAAGAGAGAGAGAGAGAGAGAGAGTTCTTAAACTTTGTCTAGAATCGGTCATAGAGAAAAGAGACTCAAAGCTACCAATTTAAAAGGAATTAAAGTTCTTCTATTTTATACGCTCAATGGCTTTTTTACTTTGGATGATTTTCATCTGGAATTCTAATCAAAATTGAACCGTGTAAATTAATGCTCGAGAATACATGCCGCGTTTGAACTTTATTTGCTTTTGAACTTGATGTCAGATCCGACCCGAGTCGCCGAATTACAAATCCGACGTGGTGCACCGGGATAAAGGCAACGAATCCTGACGCGAAAAACGAAGGGAAACGGGAACGGGTGGGAAAGAGAAGAAAAAGGAGAAGCGAAACGAATGTATTTCAATCTCGCCCGTTCCTGGCCATGCTGCCGGAGTTTCGGGAAACTTTCGCTACTTCGGGTTCGTCCGGCTGACTGAGTTTTTCGAAGCTGGCTATAAAGAGCGGACGATAGTTCGGTGAGTATGCACGTTCCTGCAGTCGGATTCCGATCGAGCTTCTTGCCTCAAACTTGAGAAAAGAGCAATATTTGGCTTTAACGAAGCAATTTTAAAAACGAACGATATTGTCATTTTGAAGACAACGGAAGTTTTACACGCAGTTGCTTCGCTGTCACTACAATCTTCACAATCAACATAAACTTATTGATACCGAGATTACTATAATTATTGTAACTTTTGTTTCTATTTTATCATTCTTAAGACTACAATTATGTAAGACTATAATTATATTAAAAAATATGTATATTTTAAATGTTTATAATGTTTATTGGACAAACAGAAGTTCCGTTTTCTTAATCCTTATGTAGTGTAGACTTTTATAAACTTACAATCGCGATAAAGGATTTTCTTAATTTTTTCATATATACATATAATACAAACTCCACGTGATCATGACATTTTAACAAAAAAGTACAATCTCTTTTTCTATTGTTCAAGAATTTTTATTGCAGTGAATTAAAAACTTATTTGTTATAGCAACTATCATGAAATATAAATATATTTAAAAAATGTATGAAAGTGAGCAATAATTTACATAATGGCACATTGTGAAACTGCATGCAAACAAAAACGGACGAAATGTCTTTCGCAGTAAACTTTGATAGTCAAACGATGTCGCGAAGAATTACAGATGCGACTATGTCTGTAAGCAGGCAACTGCTCCAATAAAGATGAAGAAACGGCACCTTTCATAAAAATATAAGCTCCCTCCGTTACGTATGTAAGCGTTCAATCGCTTCTTGTGCCATTTACTCCTCTCTACACAGCGCGAAGCGATCAACATCCGTGGAAAACATCGCTCTCAGATCACACCCTGTGTTCATTCGGCTCGTCCTCTCGACATATCGCGCACCTGCTAGCACAATCGATCCTAAAACAATCGTGAGCCCGAAGTTTCGCTTCTGTAAATCCGCGCCGGAAACGAAAGAACGTACGACGATGATTAATCGATTGCCGTTCACTCGATTTACGACGTTCGGGAGTCCGAACCAATCGTTGAGAACGAACTCGGGAACGAACATACGTACGAGCGAGAATCGATCATCGTGCAAGTAACATCGAGGAGAAACGCCGAGGGTTATCCGTGGAAAAGGATCACTTGGATCACGCGAGAGCCACATGGAAAAACGGTGAAAAACGTCGTCATCGGGGGACAACGACGACGTCGACGACGTGGACGACGACAGTCGATAGCGGCCATTCATAGACGAGCTCGCTGCTGCCAGCGCGCAGCTCGTACATTCAAACGACAATATGTATCATACGTATGTATGAGTGGGGCTGTAAGTTCCACGGGCGGGCGAAGTGAGAAAGATAAGAGAAACGTGGGTAGACTCGCGTTGCTCGTAGCGCCGATAAGAGATCGCACACAACTTAACTCCCGTGCTTTGCACCCCACGAACGAACAAACGGCAACCCTCACGAACGATCGAAATAGAGAAAGAGAGAGAGAGAGAGAGAGAGAGAGAGAGAGAGAGAGAGAGAGAGAGAGAGAGAGACCATCACCAGGGCGAATGATATTCTCGAAACGGTTCCTTAACACCTCCGAAGCCGCAAAATATTTCACCTATATGCGCGACGATAGATACACGCCGTTTCCAAGTATGATGACCGTACTTTGCAAGCCGATACCGGAAAAAGAAACTCACGATTTGTTTTACGAGATCGTCCCCGTCGATGTTCGACCACATTTCGCTCTTAACCGCGCCCGTTCGATTTATCGTTATTATTCGAGCGACGATTTGTGAAAAGTGATGTGTACGTATATAGTGACCATTTTTGAAAGGTAGAAAAACTGGCTTTTTCCCCGAGAGAAATTTTGATATTGGAGTGCTCGCTTGGCGCGTACAGGACTTCGTTATTATTACCGAAATAAAGTAAAGTGAGTCAACTGGCATTTTTAAAGAAACTTCAGCACCGAGATATTTATAGAAAATTCTAAAAATTCTCATTGATACATTTTATTTTATTTTAAAAAATAATCACTTTATAAAAACGTTTCTAAATATATTCGATTTCTTGAGCATTTCTTGTAAATTGATCGAATTAAATGTATTCGTTTACACAGTGTCTGCACCGATAATTAAGCAATTATGGCACTGAGGATATTTTCATCCAACTTAATTGTTAAATAACATTGGCCGTGTCGTTCAGGAATTCAATTTTACAAAATAATTAAAAAATAACAGAATACATTATGATATATTACATACAAAGATATTCTTAGTATATTTTTTAGTATATTTGTTTTCTTAAAAAACCAAGTAATTAGTATTACAATAAAATGAACAATTTTCGTTATTCGTTAGATTATATCTCAATACAATTAATTAGTTAATTCATTGTATAATTAATTCACTCGATAGTCTGAAATTTTGAGATCATTTGTGAATGAATGAGACCTCAATTCCGTTTTGATGTAATTCACAAAGCGGACGAATACTCGCGTGCCGTGTGCTTGAAAATAATTTCCGCTTTCGAAAATCGTCATAAAAGAGGCAAGCGGAACCGTCAAATTAAATGGAAACTTTTGAAAATGCGTGTGCAACGCGCATTTCTCTTTACATTTTCCTCTGAAATCTTGTATCCTAGAATCATATCATACAGAATGCATAAAAAATATCTGTATATATATATATATATATATATATATATATATACACACAGCAATATCTGTCTTATATTAAATATAAATCGAAAATGCTCTTTGCGAGCTAATTGAAGCACAATCCTACGCAATGCTACATACTTTTATTAAAATTACACGTTCATAAGATTAATTTTTCTCATCTATTTTCGACGTATTATGCACAATATCTTCAATAAGAGCGCGTTTATAGCTTTTGTGTTCAAAAACGTGCGAAACGAGAGTCTGCCTTTGACACCGGATCGACACGAAACAAAAAAAAAATATCGCAGATTTACCGTTTCACTGGAGTGGAATATCCATTATATAAAAACTGAGTGAACCTGTCAAAGGGAACGCAATCCAAAAGCGCACTTCAGAAAGAAATTAATATCTCATTCCGATAATAGAAAATTCGCGTTATGCTTAACATATGTGCATTTCACAACGAGCAACTACGAGAAAATATACCAGGCTACAATAATACAATCCATGGCATGAGCTAAACATTCAATTTACGAAACATACATGTATTATATTTCATCAAATTTAGAAACATAATATATCAGAAATTATAATTACATGTACAAAAAAATTCTGTTTAATTTTCATAATTACACGTTACTTCAAAAAGAAAATTTATATTTTACTTTTTAATTCATAATATTACTATTCCAGCCTCAGAACTGTGTTTCAAGACCGACTGTATGGGAAATGTATATAAATTCATGCATAAATATTACTAAAAAGTAATACTAAGATCCAACTCTGATCGAATAAGCTCATGTATATTTAATTTTGTTCACATATCGATGTTAACTTATTTATTTTTTATATTAGTAGTTCTCTCTCTCTCTCTCTTTTCATCTTTCTTTTTGTATGTGTATATTTTTTTAAACTATTGATATTAAGAAATCAATAGATGTAGGAAATGTACTGAACATTATTTAGACGTGTGGAAATTCAAATGAAAATCTAATAAATAGTATTACACAAAACTTGATCAACATTGCTCGTAAATTGGTTTATTTAGAATGATGAATAAGCAAAATATTGGCTTTGAATAGCGCGTTGTGAAAATCGATAGAAGACAAATCGTAGGCGTCAAGCCATGTAGAAAAATAACAAATTCACATCACCGAGACATACCAATTTCATACAAGTCGTGCTTGCTCGCGCGCTCGTTTGCAGCGAAGCGCCAACTACATCGTTGAAAATACAAAATTTCATTCGAAATTGCTGTGACATTTCGTGCATACGCGCACGTGTACACGCATGACGGTGATGCTCCCAAATCGGCTCGGCGAATGAGAACGTTACGGTGGTAAACGCGCGTGGCAGCTAACGCGCGAAATGGAACCGAATGGCCGGCATAAAGAGCAAAAAACTGCGAGTGGAGAACATAAAACGAAAAGGAATATGGATGAAAATGGAGGAAGCAGGAGTATGCGTTCCAGTTAACCGCGACATGGCCATTTTTATGTGGATCAAGCAAAAGTCTGAATTTACAAATATAACGCATTATAAAATGCATAAATATTTCTTAAAGCTTCTTATAGAGCTCGGTCAGAGGAAAATGTTATATTTATTTGTCATTAAAAGAATAGAAAAGAATAATAATTAGAAAAGCAAAATACTTGCTGCTTTTATTTTGTGTTAAAAACAATACGTAAAAAATTCATGATAAAACATTATATTCAATTTATCATCACAATAGAATAAAACTTATAATTACAATCTTAAAATGTTAATGAGAATTTCTAACTAGAAAAGGAAAAGCTTCTTTAAGGCTTAATAGCAAAACAAGTTATCTTGCGATAAAATTAAGTTTGTATAATGGTTGTACGCTATTCGAATGTTTAAGAAATATCGTGCCAAGCACAACGAAAATTTGTCGATGCAATGGCGAGAATACGTGTTTTTCAACTAATGTTGGTAGTTTGCACGATAGTTTCTGTTGCAAGTATCATATCATGACAAACGTTTTTTTCTAATGCATTTGTATATTGTTTGTCGAAAAATTGCATACGTTGAAAAAGGTCAAGATGTGAAACAAGTATGAGTAGAAAAGGCATAAAAATATATTTTAAAATATATTTCAATTCAATTATTTAATTGTTGCATTGTAAAAAACATAAAACTTTTAAATCTAAATATATAATAAATATTTGTAAATTTGTAATGTTTTGGACAAAAACTTAAAATAGATTTTAGTGAATAATAATAAGATAGCAATGTTTATCAATAAAAAATTACACAACATTTTTAATAACAGGATAAAAAATAAAAATGGAAGTATAAGAAATCGATTTAAAATTTAAACATAATTATCTAATTCGTAAATATTAATTGTGTGATTCGATATAATTCATTAAAAACATGTTCCGTTCTGAATAATCGAAAAAATTTTATCTCAATTTCTCGCAAATTAACATTCAAAGAAAAACGGAAAAATATATGTAATAAATTATCTCTCATAAATCTTGGAAAAAACGTTAATTATAAGTCAATAAAGGAGCATCGGGAAAAAGTAAACGCGCTAAGTACATTTGCTAAACTCGCGTCAGAGAGTGAGACAAAATAAATCTTTAGAGAGACCGTAATGAAAAAACATACAAAGAGGAGATCTCAGAAAAAGCAGAGAAATAAATATAAGAAATATGCATTTAGAAAAGAAATTTTCGTTGCCGACTATCGCGTGCTTTTTTCTCGCAGATGAATAGCTCATAAATACAGTTTCCGAGAGAGTTATAATGACTAGATTTCCTTCAAAGAAAAAAATAATTTAAGAAGAATTTTTATTTTCTCTTTATCATTTTACTTCATAATTAAAAGAACTTCTCGGATAAGAGGGATAATTCGAAAAAACGTGCACAATAATCGCCTCTCTCTCTCTGTGAGAGAATAAAATGAAACGCGCAAAGAATTAGCGTGTAGTCACAGTTCGATTAACGTATTTGCGGCCGTAATTATTTGTACGATCGTGCGTAAAACGCGATTACGCGGCATGCATGAGCGATAATAAAAATTGAAATGTTGCTTAAACGACGCACGGGCGTAAATAACCGCGTTAATAAATATGCCGGAACGTGAGGCTTCATAAACATCTCTCATGAAGAATTTCAAACGCGCCGCTGTAAACGTTAAAGTGAAACTGAATTTGTCGGCGTACACGCGACGTAGGGGACAAGATTTAATGTTTCCCGTAAAATAAACTCGCGGATGACAATACCGGAAGACAATACCACGCTTTACGATTCTATTTCTACGACAAAAGTGTGCCACGTTCTCGATTCGCTCAATCTTCAGCGTCAGTTGTTTCTGATAGCTGAAACCATTGTTATTACAGTTGCGGCACTTAGAGTTGAATAATTTTAGAAAATTTCCACGACTGTCAAAATATCGCTTTCGGGAATCGGAAAGAACAATAGAATTTTCTATCATCGTACGAGACGTTTGAATTGCTTAAATACGACCAATTTTCAAATGTAATCCCTTCTTTCTTAGATGATCCTTACATTATTTAAATATCAGATATACATACAAACAAAAGTCAAACAGAAAGTTCCGAATGTCGGCGAATTACTCAGTTACGTCACTGTGAAAACATCCTAATCGATATGCAGCGATTACCATCGTTGAATTGACACAAACCGGATGAAACCAAGCGAAGTAGTCGCTTAGGAGCGCCAGAAGGGTTAATTACAGGCGGCGGATTTGCCTTGGCAAGGAAGGGGAAGTCTTCCCAAGTCACTGGCAGGGAATTGGCTCGTTACGCAGGCGACCGATGAAACTGATATTAACGAAACCTCCCGGGAACGAATGGAGTGCTTACGCAACCGTGTTCGTCACTCACGCTTGCCATTGCAAGAAGGGGTTGAGCTCGATTCATCGACGGCTACTTACTTATAGGGCGAATGTCAAATCGTTATTCGAAACTTCGTCGTTGCAACGAGATTACCCACGCACTGGTACACGCCTAGGAAAGTCGAAAGCTGTGCCAGACGAGCGGAATATAAATGAACGAGAGCCGAAGACGAACCGGATCGATCGCGCGCGCACGTGATGAGGCGGGGCGAGAAATGGTACGGGACACCTTTAGTCTCGGGTTTCGAGAAAATCGGAACGCGCGTGCGAGGCGGCTACAAGGATTCTGATAAAATCGCATGGCCACGAACTATTTATGCGGAAGGAAAGAGCCGCGAGGACGGGAGTCGTAACGATAGAATCGCGCCGAACAGCTTCGCAAAGTGCTAGTCGTGCGAATCCCCAAAAGTCCTCGTTGGTCGACGTAATGTCATGGAAACTATTTTTCTTTTATCGTACTATTCGTAATACGAAAGTATATACGATAATCAAGCAGATACGCAAATTCGGAGCAGCGAACTGAAATCTTCAACAGCATAATTCAGCGTACAGTGAAATTCAATTATCAAAAATTTATACAAATGTTTTAAACCATAAAATATAAAGTTCTCAATATTATATTAATGTATAACATAATAGCTTGACCAAAAACATAAATTATATAATGAAATCGGATATATGGATTTACTAAAATATGCGTCATATTGTTTTACTATCTAGAAATTAATTTAAACGTTTCGTTTTGTTCGTTATTATCAAATAATACGATATTCCTGATTTTATTCAGTAAACGGGAAAATTAGTTTTTTAAAATAAAAATTTCTAAACAAATGTTAGAAAAAAAACTGTTCTTTAATTTTTATTTCAGCCATTAAATATACGAATAAAATGTTCACTCAAATGTAAATAGCATTGGCATATAATGATAATATCAACTTTTTAATAAAATTATATTATATGTAATCGATATAGAGAATTGAAGCGAGAAATACAATCCATTATTTTCATATGTTGATGGTCTAATTATTTGAAAACCTTGCATACGCGAGCATTGCGAAAATACAACTTCGTTCGTTTCTTGCGAGAATCGTGAAATTGACGAGAAGCTCAGGATATCAGAAAACGTTAAAAATGATTTCCGCATACTATTAATTTTACGCGGATAACTAAAGTTTTCGCCCGGCAGTTTTCTGAAGCCCGCGCTTTAAATCCACGAATGCGAACGCAACTCCATGGCGCAATAACGTACGTGATTTACGAAAAGTTTCTCGTCCGCGTTAAAATCTCTTGGAGAGGTTCCAACGTGACGAGGTCTAAGATAAGAATTTCGTTCACAGTGCCTCAGGACAGACAGTGTCGCAGGGCAATATCGAGGAGAACCGTGGTATGAAATCAAAGTACCGACAGCTAGGAAACCTCAGAAAATTGCGAAAAACCACGCACGTCCCGTTCCAGCACTCGTTCAAATGGATTTACTTTTGTTATAATCGAAGATTTGCGCTCTCGGACGATTGATAGCAATAAATGGAATGTGTATGTGTGTGATATAATATCTCGGGAAAGAATTATATATACATGGACATATTTTATATATAATTATATATAATTGTATATAAAATATGTCAATAATTTAAAATAATTGTATACAATTTTATATAATTTTATATAATTATATATGAAACATTTTTTCCCGAGATTACATAAAACATTATATACAATAGAGAGTGTGATATAATATGCAATATAATATAAGCGTGATTACTGAGAAAAGCAACGTTTTATTCTCTAATGTGAAATTAATAATAAATAAATTAATAAAGCAGCAAACATGGATTATTCATTAACTCTTAGAAAATTGCAATATAATTTCTACAATCCGATTCGACTATAATCTGGACTTCATTAGACTTAGGATTATCCATTATCGTGATCTCCGTTCTTAAAAATAAGAATTTTAGCTTTCATTGTGAAAATGTTCAATTTATCTCTTATCTTAAAACAAACTAATTACAATTCAAATTTAACGATAATTATATTATTACAACAAATTCATATATTCATATAAATTCTCACACACATGCGCAAACACACACACACAAACACACACACACACACACATATATATATACATACATACACGCATTAATTCAAATTATTTTGTAATAAAAAAATGTTGTCTTATAAAAATTTATTTTATGATAGAGAAAGTTTTTCTTTCCTTTCGATGTTGCCGATCAGTTAATTTACATTCCTCACAGCCAAGATGCTACGACAATCGCCATTTTCGACGGAAGAACGATAATAACGGTGGTGTATCGTTATCTGAATCTAAGCTGACAACCATCAACGCGGTAAAAGGCAACGCAAGCACGGAGCCGTGCCTTCCAACTGGAGGTCCCTGTGTTAATTAATGATTCGAATCTCATTTATCATTACGGCTATGTCGTGTTCTCAGACCTTCCACTCGCCTTCGAGCACGACCTCTCACTGTAGATACAACCGTACCTTACCTCCTCCTCCTTTTGTCGTTTTAGTCTATATATAGGGTGTCTTGGGATGTACCAAATGTTTTTTCGAGTGGGAATATTATAAATTAATAAAAAAAAAAAACATTTCTGCCACAGATGATATATTTACAAAGTTATTTACTAATAATAATAATAAATTAAATAATAATAAATTGTTATTTACTAAATAATAATTTACTAAATTAATACTAAAAAATAATTGTTATATTTATTTGCTCTTTATTTTCTAAATAATTTTAATTAAATTTGGATTTACCTTTCTCTTTCTGTCTTTGTCTCTTTATCTCTTTCTTTTTATTTTTTTCTTTCAACATAAAATTTTCCTTAAATTATCAAAATATTTATCATTAAACAACAGATAGTTGTTTGTTGCGATTATTATCACCGTCTAATTTTCGCTAAGCAAACATCAATAAAGACGATTGAAAATTGAAAGGACGTTCCATTTTAAGTCTGGCACACCCAATATACAGCGTATATACAAGCTCACCTCGTAGCTCCACTTTTCCGGCTACCCTTCGCTATGTACCCCCGCCCTTCTCTCCGCGGCGCCAGTCGCCTTTCTCTAATTAAATAACTTCAAGACACTATCCGTTACTTCATCTATCTACTCGACCGTTCGTCCGTCTGCAGTTCTTCTTTTCAGGTTTGAACACGAGATGCCCATTAAAGCGAATGCGCGAAATTCGATATCTCCGATATCTGCTTAGCCACGACGATTCGAATCGACAGGACCTCGAATCGCCGTGCGTTACTCGGCTTGTTGTGTTCGCGCGAATTTGTTCACGATTCCGTCTGCCTTCCGAAAGTTTGTCCAATGAATAAGATACAACATCGTTCACATTAAAATCAAAAAGACAAAGTTCAATCGAACATCGCTTTCGGGAAAGTTTCTGTAAATAGCAGCGAGAATTAAAATTAATAGCATTATACTTTCTTTTCAAATATTGTATTGAATTGTATACTTCGGACTTTAGCATGATATTTGCTTTTTTTTCACTTTTTTTTCTAGAATTTGTTATGAATCTGAATATTTTCGTATGTGATAAATGTGTGTGTGTGTGTGTGTGTGTGTGTGTGTATTAATACTATAAAATATGTAAAAAAAAATAATAATAATATTAGATCCAATATTTAAAAAAAAAACTGCTCTGAATGGAAACGTTGAAATTGCGAAAACTATCATTTAAGCAATTCATTCGTTTATTACGTTTTAAATTGATCACTTATCTATAAATTAACGATAATAAAGGTATTTTTTGTTCATTCTTTTCAGCATCTATAACGTAAAAATCAACTACGTATTTGCAATGCTGGTCTCGAGTGAAACACTAGTTCGTTGTCTTTTTAAAAGACAACTGGACTGGTCGTGCGGTCGAAAATCACGAAGAAACGTGACGAACAGACGGAAAAAGGAAACCGAGAGATAATCGAGAGGAGAAAGATCGTCCGGATATATCGCGGAACTTGTCTTGTCAGCCCATCCATTATTCAAGTCGCGCAGCTTACAAGTGCGCTACGCACGCACAGCCTCATTAATTCGCTTTATGTGTTTGTCCAGCGTTGGCCAACCTATCAGATGCTTTCAGCCACCAAACACTCTTCAGTATGCCGCAAAAGACATAGCTGAATACCAAATGATCTTTTGACGTTTGATTCGCGATTCTCTTTCAAAACATTTATACAATATAGTAGCTATGGATATGTACGCCTCCTCCTTCCCCCGATTGAACAGCAAAACGGTTGAACAGTAAAAATAAAATATAAAATAGAGACAAAATGAACAGGGACAATATATCCTACTTAAATTTTCAATAAATATGTTAAGTAAATGTGTTAAATATATGGATTAAATAAGATCTATCCCTTCTCCCTTGAAATTAAATTAGTAAAATTTTTTAATTCGTTTGTTAAATTCGTTAAATTTTGAAGAATAAGTTTTATTGAGAATCTAAAAATCTTTAAAAAGAAACGTCGAAAAAAAAGTCGTTTACTCCGATTGCTCGAACAATGCATTGAGCGCAACAAACGATATTCCTTTTTGCGGCGCTCGTTGCAGGAAATACATGGAAATAGTAATGGAAGCGCAAGTTGATGTGCGTGTGGCGAGAAATAGCGTATCTATCTCGAATCAATGATCAGCAATGCGATATGCCGAACGTTGGACATTGCGTAACCACAATCGAAACTTTGCATCAATGCGGAGGACCGCGGATTTCATGAATCCCCGCACGATCAGCGTTCGAAACGAAGCTATCATGATTTCCGTGGAATCGCGGACAGTTTCCCGAACGGAAAATATTATAGATCACATTCGTGTGAACATACCGTTGAACGATCAAAGAACGATAGTAATCCGCGATAATAATTCTCCGGTGTAATTATCGATTGATAAGTCTGATTTCTTTCCAAAACCTTCTAATTGTTAGCAAATAATAATAACCACCCCGTAATAAGTGAATTAAAATAATGGATAATAATATGCAACTTGTATAACAACAAATATTAGAAATAAATAAATATAAAAAGATATAAAGAATACGTAATGTAATGTAATGTAATGAAAGTGCAACGCTTGGTAAATTTCTTTGACGCAATTAATAAATGGAAACCTTATCTATCACGAAACTGTATCATTCTTCGTACATCCCTCCACTATCCATCGTCTTAATTAACGCGCTGTCGTGCACGTCTTACGTGGTTCATTTCATCGCGAGAAGTAGATCGCGTAGATTAAGTCTTCAACGGGTAGCATGCAGACGTCAGTACGTTGGCAATTAACGAGGTTTTAAAGGGGCACACCAGCAATAAATAAGTAACTATAATATTGTGAAAGGTCTGGAAGCTTTACTCGACTATAACCAACCGGAATAATCAAAGACGACTGTGTGATAGTGATAGAATAAACGTAATATTACAATAAACGTAACATTACAATATTTTTCAACAATTTAACTAACAGCTAAAATTTTTTATTAACCGTACCATATAAACGCGGCAAAAAGAAGAATATCATATTAGTGTATAATATGAAAATATACAGTTAATAAAAAATATATATTTAATATAAAAAATATCGCGTTATATGTTTTACAATTTTTAAATAAATAAAATTTACGAAATTAAAAATAAGATAAATAAATTAAAAATAAATAACAAGATAGATATAACCAATAAAATAATAAATTAAAAATAAAGATACATTGATTGCTACAAAATTATCTTCTCATATTATCAAAATTAGATACAGCTGTTAATTGACAAGCTATCAAGTGAATTTACGTAAGATTGTTTAGAATCAAATAAAAGCGGTTTTTTTCGCGTGACAACAGCTACGTGTGATTTATTTTTCTGCAACGTGATTGGATCGTTGATCCTGACGGATGAGAGGCATCTGTCATGCTGGTCGACTGGAACCAACAGCAGAACCTCTTTGCAATATACCATAAAAGTAACTGGAAAAGGAGCGCAATACTCAGTCACGACATAACGAAGAACCAGTCACGGCATAACCAAGAATGCAGTAAAAAGGAGAACGACATATTAATGTACAATGGTACCTAAAATTGCATGCATATATTAACTATACATATAACATATACTTTTTATGTCAAACGTTTGAGATCGATTGCTGTGAAACATAAGAAAGCTTTTTGGATCAATACTCAAGTGAACCTTTCTACAAATGCTCTCAAATATTAGAAATTTCCCCAGAGACATTTAAAATTATAATGTCGGTTATATGTTAAATTTACAATTATCACAATTATACAATTATCAATTTTCACACAAAGCCGACAAACAACTAATTGCAAAAGTAATAGCTGCAGAAAGATCAATAAGTAAGTTGTTATTTAATTTTCCCTCGCAAATCATATATTCATAATGTTGGTTGCTGTTCTGCAAAATATCCTACGCATTACAAGATAGGATAAAAAAAAAAACTAAATTGCGATTTTTAAAATATTATAGCATCGTGATATATTATAGTTTAAAAAAGAAAAATATAATCATTTTTATAATGTATTTTTTAGTCAAATATGTAATCAAATATTTCAATCATAGTCTAATACAGAGAATAAGATTAGTTTTTAGACATTTTAAACATAACATTTTCGAATATACGATGTCTTAACATATATACATTGAATTGATCGAATATATGATGTGATATATTAATATAACGCTGTGACAAAAAAACTTTTCCACAATATGATTTTTTTGAATTAAGCAATATTTCTACGTTATTCGGTATATGAGTGTCTGTTTCGCGAACGTCGAAGTATCTGCAGTGGACTGCAACGGCGGACAGCGCGTATTCCCACGTCAAATTTTGCGAAAACTCGGCTCTTTTTTCATTTCCACGGGATAAATTACCGTGTGCCTGTGTGCTATTCCCGCGAGATTGTATCCGGATGCGTATGTACGTATAGAAGTGAGCGTATTTTATACTGTACGCACATCTGCGGCCTCACGGTGCGCATATGTACCCTGCGGTGAACGGGCCGGTATCGCAGACTGACAGTTTTCGCTATATTTGGCCTTTGATAAATTCCCACCGGTCCGTGTGATTCAAATTCTGTCGATGCACCGGACGTGGTGCCATCCACGTGCTCTTCGGCAAGCAGAACCAAATCAAAGACAATCTTGGAAACTAACGGCAGACTATATTTTTTTACTCTTCTGTATCTTTTTCAATATATCAATGGACTTACTAATTTCTTTCAATTAATATTAATCATGTTTATTAAATATGAATTAAATAGAATGTGTTTGCTGAAATCTTGTACAAAAGTTCCCTGAAAATTCTCGGATTTCCCAGGTATTCTTATTCAAAATTCCAGATGAGATTAGAGAATTTTTTTAATGCAACTTTAAAATAAATTGGAATTCAAGGAACACAAACAAAGAAAATTATGTATTATAAATTAGTAAAAGACAGGAATTTCACGAGACTGTATTTATCTTTTTCTACTAATTGGAGACATAAAATCTATAAGTAGGAAAAATTCACTACAATATATGTATTATCAGTAAGATACTCCTTTCTGCTGTAAATTATCTTTTATGTCAACCTGATTTTTTAATAAAAATTTGCAAAACACACGAAAATATATGTGAATGTACGCGGATATATATGCCATACTTATTAATAACCAATCGTTGACATTTTGCATTATCAAGAAAAATCGATCAAAGAAACAATATTTTCAAAAAGAGACAAAATTTAAATTTAAAAGTAAATTCCAAAAAGTTTTCTGAGTATATATATATATACCGATGAAATTTCATGAGAATTTTTTATTTTCAAAGGTAAAAAAGAAATCTGAAAACTTCAAGTTTTTCCAGGTAGTAAACATCCCGTAAATCGTTATAATAAAGACATAAAATAAATTTATGTAAATTATTTATGTAAATTAATGTAAATTTATGTAAATAAATATATGTAAATTACAATTTGTTTAATTATTTAATTGATATAACATCGCAGATAAAAAATACATAATTTTCAAAAATCTTAATAAACAAATAACAGCTATATTGGGCTATTCATTATTTAGGTATAATAATATAGATTTACATCCTAATACTATCTTCCCACATATTCTGCCCTCATCTGAGATTAAACCCGCTAATCTCATTATAAAATATGCGCAGCGTATAAGAGCGAATAGCGAATGTAAGTGACATTAAATCGCTATTACGTATAACTTTACTAAGCTATTTTTATATATATAAAATATTAATAATATCAAACGTCAAGATCTAAAAGAGAATAACATATTATAATATAAATTTTATATAAAATTATCTTAACATTATTAACCATAATATATTTTCCATTTTTAAACATATCACAAAAATAATCGCTTAATTCTCTCTTTCTCATCTCTCTCTCTCTCTCTCTTTCTCTCTCTCTCAAATATAATTATTATAGTTAATGTTTTTTGAAGTACTTCACTTTATATATATATATTTTAAATATACATTCATTATAAGACATTAATGTTACAATTTTGTCCGTACTTTTACATTGCAATAATACTAATAACGTAATGGAAATTTTTACACTGATAATTTATGTACGTATTTTTCTTAAGTAATATTTCTGGTTTATATCTTTTATTTCTATCTTTTATAATTTTAATTTATATTTATTGTAATTTAAGAGTTTGCTCAAACTATTTTTGTTGTTTATACTTACATTTTATAGTTCTTAAACATAATGTGATAAAAAGATACAAACAAAAATTTCTTTCTTGTAGAGGTCGGAATTCTTCCCTACTTTTGTCACCATTTCATTTATTTTGTCGCGAACGACAGTCGAGGTCGCGGTAGGCAGACCATGTACTTAAAACTTTAAATATGTTGACTTCAGAACTTCGCGTTATGTCACAGTGCTAACATTCCAAGATACAAAATGCAGTCTGCAAGCACAAATGAAGTACAAATATGCGAGCATGGCAAAAGATTATCTAATTAAATCGTGCGCGCGAGTTGCGTCACGGCCTACGTAACGCAATTAATTGCCTTCGATTTTGCGTCCTTATAACAAAAACGAATCTATACGCAGGCAGGTGAAAATATATATCGAATCAATTCGCTAAATTAAAACGCACCTTACATAATGTATAAGTTGGAGAATTACGGCGTGACTTACAAGTTAGTGACGTTTTGATTCATTAGCTCTTAAGAGCATCCCCTTGGAAAACTAATTAAAGAAGCTGAGCCACGAGATTAAAGTTTTTATTGATAACTTTTACATATAAACTCAAGCTGAGAAACGCGACGGATAGTTTACACTGCATTTGTCAGCGATAAAAGACTGGCTGAAAATGTAATCCAATCAAGCCTAATTCTCTATAATTATTTATATAACCTTGATACTAAATTAAAAAGAAAATAAATATATTTTTATCATACATAATTACTTTATAATTATTCGAATATATATATTCAAAAATATTTTTTAAACTGTCACACAATTTCTTCTTTACATAAAATTTATTTAGGATTACAAAATTATAAAAGCGATCGTATTTTTTTAAATTACTTCCAAGTTTTTTGACTTTATGTAAATCTAATCGTAAATTTAGCATGTCTATTGATGTTATAACTTTAAATTAGGAAAATTTGTAGCATGACATAAAGCTGTCTTAAGTTTCGATTAATAAAACTTTCTTGCATTTCGTGACAATCAATCTGTTTATCTTAGAAATCGATTGTAAGTAATCATAATACAATTACTCGGCCGATGATTAACATTAATATCTCAATGTAATTGATCGGCTTAAGACGCTTTTATTAGCCTGGCGGAGGGAAGCGCCAATCCTATGTAATCTTTTGTTATGACGCTAATCTTGCTCGGCGGAAGATACTCGTCTCAAAAGTCGCTGAGCTATTCAGCTTTTCCATTAAATTATGCTCGCGTGGAAAGTACGTCCTTTCACGAGCTGTCACTGTGCCAGCCTTAAATAGAAGCCCGAAGCGACCGTTTCCCCATCGAAAGACTCCATCGGCGAACAACTTTTAATGTACAAAGATCGTCAGATCCTGTGTTCTATCGCGAGTCACCGTAATCAAAGATCACCTACCCTTCTCTCTGTAATTGAAAGGAAGCGAAATGCAAATAAAGTCGAATTAAACCCCACTGAAACTGTTCGCCAAATAGCTGGTGGTCTTCAGCGTCCACAAAGCGATACACCGAAAAGCACGAGAGATCTCAAATACTTTGTCCCTTTCCGCTTCGCGTAATTTCAATTGGAATCATTTTTTGAAAGTAATCAAAATTAATTTATTAATTACTCATTTTATAAATATTAATTAATTAAGAAATTAATTTAATTAATTAAAGATTAAAGATGAAAGAAATAAAATTACAAAATAAAAAATAGTCGTTAATTAAAAAAATTCAAGAACGTCTTTCGTTTTTACCTAATAATTTTAAAATTAAAGAGAAATCGAAAGATCTTTCGAAACAATTTTATATTTTTTTCTCAATTACATAAATTTGTTCACGTAAAAAACAATGTCAAAAAAGTTAAGACAGAAAATTATATATAATCGTAATTAAGGATAAACACGGTAGTGCCGTATTTGCTATTCTCAAGTGGCTCTCGTGGACACTCACATGAAAGAACGTCGCGAGATATACGAAGAAAAACGTTGAGCGAGATATCGTTATCGCACGTTTCATGAATACGCCCCGATAAAACTGTATATAAGCTGTCCCGAGTGGCACGCGTATTTTTCAACTCGTGCAATTGCTTGTGCATGTTTACTGCGCTATGTGTTTGTCTGTGTTTTTAATCCATTGTTTCAATATAGCAACTAATATTTGTTAATATTGTATAGAAGCAACGTGATACGTGCTTTTTATATATAGAATTTTCTAAAACTCTGTATACTATGTATACTACTTTTTAATCATATCGTCGATACGAAAAGAAGTAAAAAAAATCATCTTAAGCGTCTTATATATCAAATAAAACTATTTCGATGTGTTAATAAATTTCTGAAAGATAATATTATTTCCCTTAGGTTCAAACACGAAAGACACAATGCACGCCAACATTGCAGAAAGTTCTATATTAATCATCCGTTGTCTTATATAATAAAGACATCAAATTTTTTAGAAGCTGCGCGCCAATCTCGCCTAAAATGTTTGATGGACTAAAAAAATTAGGAGGCGTTTGAGGCTTGTGCTTGGCAATCAAGCTGGAGTCCAGGCACAGACGGCCTGGACTCGATTAGCCTTGTACATCCTTACATCCATATATGCAGGGGCTTATTCGCGATAATAGCGGGCGTGAACGATATTTCACGGCGGGCCCTATATCATATCTCAACTACAGCATATAAGCAAGTGCGATCGCGGATAACGAGCGACGGCTTTGTCCGTAAGCTGTCACGGGTTGTGCAACCTGATTCCGAGGAGAGAATACAGTAGGAAATTACACCGCGCGCTCATGTCCGCGATCGATCGATATGCCGACAGTTTTTCAGAATCGTTTTCGCTCTATAATCATTCGTCAATCCAGAACAGAGAGAACAAAGATATTAAATTTGATATTTTGCGTCGTAAGCAAATTTTAACCCAGTTTCGCAAGGAAAAGAAGGGAGAGAGAGAGAGAGAGAGAGAGAAAAAGGATGGAAAGAATGATTAAAAAAACATCGAAGCGAGAGGGAGCCACAGTATGATCAGCCGGCGCAGTCATGAAGAGGAGACAAATCGAGAGAGAACTCTTCCACTGCTGATAATCAACTTTGCCGGCATTAGCGACGATTAATAGTTGCGCCACGCTGGCAGCTGCGAGTGAAGGCTCGGTTCAGCGTTTTGGAAATGTTAACTCGGACGTATTAAGTCCGCTAATTATATTGTATCCTATGTACATGTGCGAATTACAGCGTACAAAAGCAGAAATTTCGAACACTCGGTGAGTAACGGCGCGAAATAATTACGTAATGCTTCAAAATTACGCCTCCGTCCGACAGTACTCGAGGCGTATCGCTTTTTACTTTTTCACCGTTGTACCGGCTGTTTGTACTCATGAGATAATTGTAATATACTTACAAAAATAATTGTATATACTCGGCTAGGATTTCGTCGGATACTTCGAGCTTACAACTGACTTAGCGGCATCTCTTTAAGGTCCTACGCGCCTGTCTCTTATGGAAGGTAAATTTATCGTCAGGCAAACAAGGCAGGCGGCAATGTTTGCACTTTATTATAGGTCCCTCGCGAATTTTTATATATACGAGTCTGTATACTTTTGCTGCCGTGTGTACTAGAAGATATAATAAATGCCTACTGTGGCTCTCACACACATAGAAGATAAATCTACCATTATCTTGCGCAAATTGTATTACCACTTTCTTCAATAATTGTTTTTTTCTAATAATAATAATAAATTCATAAGCATTATTATTATCGTTACGATCAATTATTTATAACAATGCGTACGATCATATTATTATTTTTGAATTCTTGATTAAAGATTAATTAAAAAGATGTCACAAAGATATAAGGTTCAGTTTTATTTAATTTTAAAACAACAATCATCCTATTTTTCCGCTCCGGAAAAGTCTGTTTTTGTCTGAAACGATAACTTATTCCAAATTCTAAGACATTCTATTATTTATTCAGTTTCAGATAAAATTAATGTTTTAACGTGTCTACTGTTTAATATTTAATAAACAATTTTACGAAAAACAAATAATACGAATATGTCACTTTCATTCTATCGCTACAAGGAACTGAACATATCTCATAGTGATAAGTCTCTTAAAAATTTTTATAAATAAAAAATAAAAAACTTTTATTTTCAAACATTTTTACATTTTAATCCGACTGGACGTTACGCACAGATCTCATTCGTTCGCGCTCTTTTAATCGAAGATTAGCGTTTTCATACCTCGTACTTACCGAATCAATACACGAGATAAAAAAGCATCTAAAAATAGTAAATTTTTGTAAATAATAATATGTATATAATAAAATCATATATATATGTATATGTATATATGTGCGGAAATGCGTCGCCTGCGTTACGTAAGGCCAGAGGCAATGTCGTTACGAAAATGGCTTAAGCCCGCGTTAATTAAGGAAGGCTTTAGCTGGTACCGGCTATAATCACCCGCGGCGGGCGTCGCCATGGCGACTGCAGAATGCGTAGAAAATGGCCGCGAGATGAGGAAATGAATGAATCGGAGTCGGAAAGGAGAAAAAGAGGCTAGGGCTGCTAGAGTGCAACTGTTTTTACAAGATGGGATCGTCGATCATTTGTCAGTCTCTTACCCTTTCTATTTCTCTCCGCGAGACAGCCTACCCGTTATGACTGGTGGTTATTACCACGACTGACTGTATTATCTTCATGTCATATACTAGCAAACTGCGCATTCTGTTGAGTTTCTAAGATCTGTGTATTGTTTACATCAAAAACCATATCACAATTAGAAAAAGAAAGTTACTGACATTTATTAAGTTAATTATAGATAGTTAATTATAGATGGTTAATTAATCAAATTTATATGGAAACATATACAGCACTTAGGTATTTATCTTAATATAATATAGATAATGATCCCTTCAGCTCTGAATGTCCAAAAATTATAAAACTGATAACATAAAAAATTATAAAACTGAAACATAAAAAAAATATTAATAGAATACATTTTAACACAGCATCTATTTATTCAATAAATTTATGGCAATCTAACTTGAAAAAATTCAAAAAATTCATTTTATTATATTGAACAAAATTAATTAATAATTCATAAATTGATGGTAATCATAAACATTTATGATTTAAAGTTGCCCCAAGCAGTATATATACAAAATAATCTACTTATTAAACGTGCGACTTTAACTTGAATTTGTTTCAAATAAACGTGACTAATTAGACTAATTAGTCATTTCCAAATCTATATAGATCTATATATATTTAATCTAGATATTACAATATGAAAGAACAAATTATTATTAATATCTTAAACTTATTACTCTCTTCCTCTCCCTTATTATAAACCAATTTATTTATTTATTTTAAAACATATTATTATTTATTTAAAACATCTTTATAAATATCTAAGTAAATATATTTTCTTTTTCATATCATTTTGTAAATAGATTACGTTTAATATAATAAATGAACTATTTCATACAAATTTAATTTAGATATTATAACGTGGAATTATATAAAAGTTATCGATAATGTAAATCAAATACCGTCTTACTTAATGAATCTATCCTATACGAAAGCCATGACATGAAGATGTGACAAAAAGTGAGGTCGTTAGAAAGAGGGCTATGATAATGAAAAAAACGATAGTGATTGTAGATCGGTCGATTCTCCGAGGGAAGGGAGAAGGGTAATACGAGGTATTCGAATACTTTATGTCGCAATCAGTTGAAGAGCGAAATAGAGTGGAATCGGTACTGGTCCGGTCCGGTACGATTACACGAGGGGTTGCCGATTAATGCAAATGTCTAACCTATTGCGGTGCATGGCATAGGCCCGGTCTAACTGATGGGCCGATCGCGGAGACTCGAGGAGGATGAAACCAAGAGAACGAAGCGAGCGAGCGAGACTGACAACGATATGGACATGGAGTTGTCCAGAGCGCGTGGGGTTGGTGCACGGAGAAGGGTAGGAGAGGGTCTATTCTGAATTACCCCCGACCTAAACTGGACCTGCTCCGCGTTCGACGACGACGACCGTTCAACCGCAGCGCTTCAATTTAGAATGCTAATCAGGCGGCGTACCTCCCTTCGTCCCGTCCTCCCGGTCTACACGCCGGCCATTGCGCCGACGGTTTAATGTCTATACGTGTATTCATCCCTTAATCTGCCGGTGCTTCGAGGGTCAGAGGTGAGCCGCCTTTAACCGAGAGCTAGTGCCACTATGTCAATGTCTCTGCCGTAGGAGAATTCTCGCTGCAGTGAGAGATCACAGCGAGCGCGGCAACATCCTTCTCGCAAAGCCGAGAATGGTTGGAGGCCGCCGACCCTGAGGACTCAACCCGATCCCCTCGCTTTGATCTCGCGTCAGGACAAGTATATAGACGAACGTATGCTTGGAGGCCGGACCATTAATCGATGAACATTTCCTGAGCATCAGCAGAATCGTGCAGTGAATGAGGATAGCTGTCTCGAGACATCCGCTGCACACTGCCGATATCACATAACTTATGAAATTGCAAAACTTGACTTTTGTTCCGGTAATAATAATCAAATAGTCTGTCCAATAATTTATAATAAAATAAATTGCACAAGCGGGAATCTATCTAAATATAAAATTGCTATACATTATAAGCGACGATATATAGCTACTAGGTAAAACTTCTCGATATTTGTTGTATAAAGCTTATCGTTCTCACGTTAATCAAAATTTGTGCTACGATAACGCAGTGACACGTAATATCTTGATTCATGATTCACAATTATAATCCGATAGCTCATTCCA
Source organism: Cephalotes varians (assembly GCA_037157785.1). Classification (NCBI taxonomy): domain Eukaryota; kingdom Metazoa; phylum Arthropoda; class Insecta; order Hymenoptera; family Formicidae; genus Cephalotes; species Cephalotes varians. The sequence continues at coordinate 213,183 of JANQDE010000014.1, forward strand.
TACCAAATTAAGTCTTACCGCAATTGAAAATTGCACGAGCCAAATATAGATATCTTCGTAGTTAATTCTCCTTAAACGGGCATCTCTCTGATAGACGCAGATATATCCATATTTTAACTGTCTCCTGTTTAAGAGAATGGACGGCTCAAGAGACAGAATTTCAATTAAACATTTACGCCCTGCGAAAAGTCCTCCGACGCCTTACGTAACTTTACGCGGAGCAGCGGCTTCAGAATCACTGAATCATTTATTAATCCGCTGATGGAAGTACCTCACTATATACAGGGAAATTCTCAGTATGCCTCTTGGCAATCTCTAATTGGTGAACTTGTTAATTAGCTAACAACAATGAAAGCTCCTACTAAACTAACACGAACTCGGTAATCAAACCCGGTTTTGACGTAATCAATCAATATAATAAAAAAAAAGTATCTTCGAAATGAAGAACATTAAACAAGGTCCGTAAAAAAAAAAGTAAAGCGTGCAATTATCTTGTTGGACGACGAGCCAATCCGTAACTGCAGGATTTAAATAAATTATCGATAGTTCCATGAGCAATACGACACGCTCGGAATACACGTGTCAAGCTAAATTACGTAGCTACAATGTAAAATCTATAGACACGTACGCGCGCGCTCGCGCACGCTCGGAGCATAGGAAGAGGATTTTGTTTAAATTCGCATTTAATTTACCGCGCGAAATCCGAATAACGATTTAATTTACATCGCGCCGGTATATTCATCGCGTCCGAAAGAAAATTAATGGATTTTACGCCAACGGCGAAAGCCGGACGTACTACTAAATTATCAAGAGAACGCTCATGTAATGCACGAGCTGACGCGGCTAGTCATGTTACATTGCCGCGAACCGAACAAAGAGTACACGCTGAAAACGCACACTTTACTCGGCAAACAAGATTTATATTCAGACACAGTTTCTGAGATAAATGAGGCTGTAGACCTTTATCTCATCAGTTGAATATGAGAAATATATGCGTACAAAACGATCCTTGCTTCATTCGGCTAGTTATATGTAATATTTAATTGCAATTTAAACGACGATAAAACAGAACAAAATTACTATAGGCGCAGAAGGAAACACTATGAAATTTCAATCGCAGCGATGTTATACAATTACTTTCCGAGTTGCTATGCCCCACTTTACTCAATGACACTAAAAGCAACTGGAACAGGTCGTCGTTGAAGAAAAATAAATTACCGCTAAATGTATCGTTACGCTGTAGCGTTTTATAAAAACTATCGTGAAATCTTTTGATTACTTTCAACCACTTCGTTAAAATGTAATCATCTCGCACTTTCGCATAACCATTTTGATCCAAAAGAAATTATTTTTGTTAACGCAAGCGTAACATCAATAATTGAAACAAAGAAAAAAGATTTATCACACAAATAAAAGAAAATTAAGTAATCTGAATTTTTATAGAATAGTTCCCTATGTCTGTACAGTTATAATAATAGATCCATTAGATCTAAATTAAACTTTTTTATCTCAAGTTTCAGTGATATGGAAACTCAAAAAGGAAAAAAGTATAAAATAAACTATTTTTACAAGGCATGACAATAATCTTCTTGTTAGTTCTTGAAGTATCTGTAAAATTATATCGAATTCCAAACAACAAATATACCTAATTAAAAAAAATCTCTAGAACCTTTTAAAAAATATCTCGAAACAATACTTCCTGGAATTTTGAAAATCGAGTGAAATTCTCTGATTAAATTAACTGAGCTTTTCTGGATCGGCGAATGTACGAATTTAGTCGTAAGAGTAATTAAATTTTCATCGAGACACATCCTCGACTCGACTCGATGGTCGTCGATTTGTGCCGCGTTGACGTGCGACCACGCAAATTGCACAATCGACAGGTGGCGATGACGATTTCGAGCCCGGAGGAGCGACACATTGATTGCAAACGCGGTCACGTTCTTCTCCAGGGATATATATCAATCTCGAAAGACATGCTAATCACGCGCCATTCTTGTGCGCCGACACCGTCATCCTCCGCTGCTCCGCTGCCTTCCAATTTTCGACGAAACGCACCTGGGTTTCGTACACACGACACGACGCACGACAGTGAAGCTTGATATTTCAATTCAACTGCCACGGAAGAGTAGACATTCGAATGAGCAAACCATTAACAAATGCTATTGCATTTCGTTGATTAAATAATCGAATAGAGATAATTCTTTCCGGAACAATGTAATAACTTGGCTGGAAATAGGAGACGAATAATCAATAAATCGAATCATTTCCTAAAATAGATAGACATTTTCATCGATAAACAATTTCTAAATCAATTTGTTCAATCTAGAAGCACACTGTCTAAGTGGATGACCTAGTTTATTCTCGGTACAGTGGTTCCGAGCTACAGCATACATAGCTTGTGTTTGCAAAACTTCGCGATCAAATGATTCTCCGGCAAATCGCGAGAGGATCCCACGAGAGGGACTCTTCGCGATTGAGGTCAAAAAAATCGAACGTGACGAAATCGGAGATATCTTCGGAAGAAGTACACACGATGGGGAGACACGGGAGAAGAGTCGAGGCCGAGAAATACGTATTCGAAATAGTTCACTCGGCAACGAGATCCGCCCGAAATTTCGAAATTCAGAAACGCCCTGTTATCCGCCCGCTTTTCTTCCTCTTCGTCCTTCTCGTTCCATTCGTCTCTCTCCCGCCTCGGTCGGCGTGAATGGTCCTGGTCTCCGCTTCCGTTGGTACGGACACATTTGATATACGGACCAGTATATGCATCACACGGCGGTGCGCGCGCGGCCGTATATAGATTACCGAAGGCGCGAGAGAGGCACAATGGAGTGTAATCAACGCTGCCGGGAGCGGCGCGCCGGCCGCGTTAACATTAAATCGCAGCTCCTGCGGTTGTCTCGAGTGCTTATCTCTGGGATCTTCCTCCGCCTCTTTGTCATACAGTTGCCAACGTCGGTCGACTGCAGATACCTCCTCTGACTGCGAGCTGTCCTCAACAGCGCTACCCTGTCGTTAGCACTCGCATTTTCTCTCTTTCATTAGCCCGCGCAATAGAAATCTTCGACATCTCAGAGCTCGCGAGACACGTACGCTAGACACGTAAGGTGCACGTTAGGTACGAAACTTCGTTTATGATTTCGCCATGGATTAGCCAGCCGATTCGATACCTCCTTATCTCTCCAAAGAGCGATTCTACCCTTCACTTGCACTTTAGAATCGCGTTAGAGAACGCGATACGATCGCGAGCCTCTTTACGAGATACGAACCGCTTATTATCCACAGGTAATTGGAGCGGAGATAATCGATGCGCGCGGATGCTATAGAACACGGTATGTAGAGCACGGCAACGTGGTAACAGTTAATTCATCGTCAAATATTATCCGATATCTCGGAGTGTCATCGCTTTGAAAACAGATTTCCTCCGCAAGTTTGTAATTTCTTGTTAATTGTCGTCACGTAATACGGAGTAGATCATGATTAACGTTAAATGCCGTTTAATCATCAAATGTGCAAGTTTCTTTTGCTATTTGCTAATTTAAGTCTATTTAAAAATAAAGCAATTAAAGGAAAAAGAGTTGTCGGTTAGAACTACATTTAAATCGCTTTCTCTCTTTCTCACACATACAAAAAAAAATTATATATTTCCTTAAATTTAATTATAGATATATAAGTTTATATTATAATTAATCTTTTCTTTTCTTTATTTACTCAAACTACTATATATGATAATATTTTTGAACGTCGAAAAGAGATATGCTAATTATGTACTGACAAATTAAAATTAATAGTTTTCACAGATTTTTTATCGCAAAATATTTTTTCTGGTGAAAAAGGAAATTGTTTCATTGCAAGTGAGAGAATTTAGTGTTTACCTCTTTTACGATAACTCCACAGTTCTCCAAAAATATACGTTTGTTACTATCGCATCTCGAATATTAATGGATACGGTTAAAACGTATTTATCTGAAATCTAAAATTAGCTCGGATGAGAAGCAAATATGTATCGCATTATGTTAAATATATTAACGATGAATATTCAGGGAATGTTCTGTGACCAAGAACATACACATTCAGTGGCGCAAGTGCGAAAGTGATAAGTAGGTCGCTCCGATTCTCGAATGACGCAGCTGACGGCGAAGTTATGACTTGTAACGCGTGACGATAAATCCGAATAGAGTACGTGCAAGCTGAGTTTATAACTCTCGTGCCATCGAGGAGTCATTAGCACGCAAGACACGATATAAAATACGCGTCGATTTAGCGTTAATCGTGATAATGCCTCTTCCGCAGGGAATAATAAACCGAAGAAGTGCCGATTTCTCGCCATTAATTAAGTTGGCTCTCACAAATAAGCGTCCCCCGGCGACATCATTTTTACATAATTTGCGATTAGATACGGCCGTAATTTTCCAGTCCGTCAGTTATAAAACACTCTTTACGATGCTGCTTATCACGGTAGTCCATTAATGTTCTCATCGATCGTTAAGAAGTTTATGGTCGACTATGAGAATCATTCACGGCGTAGTTACAAGCTTTAACATTGCGCAATGACGGACGTAAAAAGCATATTCACCGTGTAAACCGAGTGTAAAGATAAAGTTCTCTTTTGACTTTACTTTTGCGTCAAATGATCAGGTTGTCGGACAAATAACTGACTCATTCTCGGTCTTCTGAATGTCAATAATTATCCTCATGTTTGATGAGATCTTTAAAAATTGAAGAGCGTATTGCGATAAAATTTCTGTAAATAAAAACGTATCATTTCGCTACTCGATCATCGCGTTTATCAACTTGTAACAATTTATCATTTGCTATTTACCACTTATTTAATATACAAATCCCTGTTGCTCCAGTATTATTAATCCCCTCAAGTCATGTCGCCTCATGCTTTTCTCATTTAATCTAGATGATGCTGCGCTTCATGTAATCGTAGTTTTAGAAGAAAAACTTTTTCATTAGAAAAAGAGTTTATTAACAATACTTAAAAAAAAAAAGAAATTTGATAAAAACGTTACGTTACTCCACCCGTAAAATGTCTGCCATCAATTTGATAAATTATACTTCTACGCGTTTTAATAACAAGATAGTTGAAGCTACTGCTAACAATGGGATTCGAAGCACGTTCCAGACCCGGTTCAATATTGGATGATCTCGAAGATGCCCCCGCATCCTTATCAAAGACGCCCGGTTATCGAGGAGAACGAAAACGAGATTCAGTTGACTTCACCCACTATATGTATGTGCAGAGTCTAACCTCCTGCGATTTCTTGCTCCGCGCCCCTCCTCTTCACTCTTCCCTCCCTTCCCATGGCATCGCGTAATCGCGCACCCTTGCGCAATCGCAAGTCTGTTCCCCTGCGGAATAGGTGAGCGGATTCCGCGACTCTGGTCGGTACTACCATCACGTATATATATCTACTCTCGGGTGCCGCACTTCAGGGACATTTTCGTTATCTCGGGAGAACGTCAGCTTTCGTTATCTGCGGAGAGATAACCACCGGCATTAAGGCAGGGACGAAGACGAGCGATTTCGCCAGACGGGAGACAAAATTTAATTCGCTCTGATACGTCGTGCGCATTTCTGTACACCGATTTTCAGAATACTCCGAGGTTACATTCTGTGCCAGTATCATTATACTGCGCACAGCCCGGAATAACGGATATCTTGAGGGGAACGTGCGCCGAAACGTCCTTTTTCATCGTGATGATAAATGAAGTGCCGAGAGTTCTATAGATCTAAGCAGCAGAGAGATAGAGAAAGAGAGAGAGAAATAGATAGATAGAGCGTTTATTAACATTCTAGGGCAAGCCCTCTAAGAACGTACAAAGATAATAGCAGTAAAAACAGTTAGCAGTAAAAACAAAATAAGATAAAATAAAAGAAAATAACAATAATAACATGGAGAGAGCGAGTAATTTAAAGATTAAAAAAAACAACGAAAATGACGGCGAAAAATATAAAAGAAACTCAGTGAAGCGCAATGTATGTACATAAAGAAATACAGAAAGGAGATAATATGAAAAATGAAAGAGAGAGAGAGAGAGAGAGAGAGAGAGAGAGAGAGAGAGAGAGAGAGAGAGAGAGAGAGAGAGAGAAAAGAAGAAGGAAGAGAGGCAGGAAAGGAGAGATAAGAAGAATAAAACAAAATTTGAGGAACTACAATTCTCCTATTAAATAATTTGCATTAATTTTTTTATTGAGAAAATATATCAAGTAAGTATTCAACTATTTCAATAACGAATAAAGTGGACGTATTATTTTAAACAAATTTTGTAACTCTGTCAACTTTAATTATAGAAGTATGAGATGTCGACTAATTCAAGAATAAATTCTTGCAACGAGGAGAGCAAAACGAAAATTTGAAGAATTGTAATTCTGCTATTAAATAATATTTATACATTAATTTACAAGAATGAAATAAATAATCATATGAGATAAATAATCATTTACTATTTAAACAATGACTAAAGCGAAGATATTGTTTTAAACAATTTTGTAATTCTCTGTAACTCTCCGTACTGTATACTGTAATAGTATAGGAATATGAGATGTACTCTAATTCAAGGATAAATTCTTGCAATGGACGAGAAACATTAAACTAACGGAATGCATTAATTCTGTCGTCTATCGTACAATATTGCGTCAAATTGCATTGCGCCGAGATGACCCTCCGATAACACATTTCGCTATAAATGTCTAACAAGCACTCTGGCCGTTATAAGCACAAAGCGGGATAAAGTGGAATGTTACAGCTTTATGGGCATAGCTTCATCCTGGAGTAGCCTAAGGCAACACCCAGGCAGAATATCCATCCGGCGTTAACGCAGGGCGGTACGGGTCTCAGTGTCGAATTCCGGGGATAACCCGTGGATAGGCTATTTGCTGGCAGCCCGGGCCTTTGTGACTAGAGTTTCGTTAAGCGTCAAATTTCGTTCGGATCGCTCTACGGCGCGAGCCGAGCTGCTATTCGACGTTTCCTAGTCAAGAGCGTTTCGGTGTTCCCGTCACGTTGCAGCGTTGGTCCTATAAAGTCCGCGTACGGCCTCCGCGCGCCAGATACGCAACGAATGGCAGAGAGAAAAAAAACTTCAGACTCCGATATTTGACTTTTAATACGACGCAGACAGGAATGACCGGGCATCTGTATTTAACTATCGCGCGTCGCGGTAATGACAGAAAAGTTTCTCTCATGTCGGGGTTGTGAAAATTCTTCTCTTTTTACGTGGAGTTTTTTTTCACGCGTACTATAAAATATGCAAACTATGCAGGAAATACAGATATTTCTCACGTAGTTTTACAATTGTTATATGAATATCTAGATTAATTTTAAATGAAATATGGGAAAGAAATAATTTCTGTGTGTATGTTTTCAGAGTGATTAAATTCTTTGACTGAAACGACTAAACGGATATATAAAATACTAGAAACATTAAGAGAAGTTAATCCTTAAGTCAATTGTAAGATGTAATATCACATTAACGCGTATGGCGTGAGTAAAAATATGATTATTGCTACAAGTGCCACGATAACAAATGTTGCGGCCAATTCTTGTTCAATTAAACGCGACGAGGGAAACACAAATAACAATGAGTTGGCGATACATGCCGTAGAATCTGATCGCCTCTATGAAACTTTCTTGAGGCTACTACTTTATAGGTGGCCTGGCATGCACCTGCGCTCTTGCAAACTTTGGTCAGCGGCACGAAACAAACTGACGTGCTGACTGAACGTTAGAAACTTGCTGAAGCAATCAACATTTCCGGGATACTCTTAGAACTACGTCAATTAACCGGCCGGTGTGTTCGGGCAACTTTATACGAGGCCGCGGACAGGCTTCGTCTTAATTCGCGTTGCCGAAATAATTCTTGCCGCGACGCATGCAATGCGCTGCTATTTCCATTGCGAATTGCATCTTCTCTTGAATCTTAAGATAATACAAACAATTCCAAGTGAACAGCTTATGTCGAGAAAATTAATGTTTTGTAATAAAAGTAAAACACGATAGCCTAAAAGATTAGAAATAAAAATATGTTAATATGCGATAGAAATATTTTGTAAAATTCGCAAATCTTAATCTATAAACAGAAAAAGTATGTTTAATAAATTAAACACATGTTAAAAATGTAAATGTTGATAGATTAATAATAATGTTATCAACATCAATATAAATTTTACAATAAATTTTCATACATTAAAAAAAATCCTGTCGATCGTGATTTCAATCAGGATGAAATTACGCGCGGAAAAGTTAGCCGTTTGCACATAAAATACTTACACGATAAAAGATACGTTCTCCTACGTCCGAGAACTAGTAAGAAACTCACGCAATTCATTAAAAACTTCGCACCAATCTTTGCTTTGAATTATTAAGCGGTGGTTATCGTTAAATCGTGAACTCTTTTGTAAAAAAAAAAGAGAGGAAGAAAGAGGAGAGAGGAGAGAAAAAGAAAGAGAGAAAGAGGAAAGGTAGATATTTAGTCTAGTCTAATTTTTTTAAAGACCGAAATTAACAGCTCTGAGAATTGAAAAACAAGTCTATCCAAGCAAACTTTCAAAACAAATTAATATCATTTATATTTTATACATATATATATATATATATATATATATATATATATATCTCAATATATTATAAGTTTTTTAAAAAATTATAGTAATATAAAATTAGAATAATAACAATAATCTATGTAATCTAACATAAGCACAAATGTAAATTTATATACAAAATAAATATATTAAATTATAGAAGTATGTAAAAAATAGAGCTAAGTAAAGAATATAGTCTTAATACAATAATTTCCAATTATCACTGGTTGTTTACGCGTAACCGCTAGGCATCAAAAAAGCATAGCCTCCGCGTGAGAAATTCAAAAGCAAATGGAAGGGGTAAATGGATCGCACCCCGTCTCGAGCTAACAATTGCATTTCGAATTTACTGTTAATGAAATTGCAGAGGATATCCTATTATTGACCACAGAATGGAACGATAATATAAACAGTGCGAGGTGCGCCGAGATGAGAAGAGAGAAAAATAGAGCACGCGAGAGAGAGAGAGAGAGAGAGAGAGAGAGAGAGGGAGAGAGAGAGAGAGATGGCGTAAACGCGAGACAGAGAAAGCGGACGGCAGGAAGCATGGCAATGAATTAACATACCAAAGGGCGGACGCACTGAACTCGGAAAATACGATCTTCTCATTTTTTACTTCCTCGCCCCTTACGCCCGTATGCGCTGCCACGCCATTGGGGCGGCTGCTGCAGAGTACCCGGCGGCGTTAGCACTTAATGAAAATCTACAAGACTTAACGTCCCGTCCGTAACTCATTCGCCCGCATTTTCGGACGCGTCTGCAGTTCTCGCGGCGCCGTTAATCTCAAAAAGCGTTAATTTTTAACACGGCCGTTGTCTCGTTTTCCTCTTCTGGCTTTCCATAGACGACGGTACGATCAAAGACATTCGATAAAATCCAACCTGCATCAGTGATGACCGAAAAAAAAGAAGTTAATGAGCACGAAAAAAAATTTGCAAATCGGAGAACCGATGTAAATCTGTTTACCATTTTTTTAACACGGCAAATTTTTTGTCTGTCGGATATATAACTTGGTGATAAAAAGAATTGCTATAATTGTGTTTCAGGAAACATTTTATAAATGCTAATTTCAATATCTATAGAAAGTTTCGTAGCTCATTAATTGTTACACACACACACRCGCGCGCGCGCGTACACACACACACACACAATATATATAATTTTAAAATTATATTTTAACATTACATACAGAAGCAAAATAATATTCATTCAATAGTAATATTCACATATATCTTGAGAGCAACTTATATATATTTTGAGATTTTATTTATAATTTAACAAAAATTATTTTGCACATAAAATTTCCAATTTTTTTCGCACATCTCCTCAATATCATTTTCTCCATATCATCAACAACACTAACGAAAGCGCGGAATACATACGTCAAATACATCTAGAATTTATTAAAGAGCCCGTTTGTGACGACGAGAAAAATTCGATGTCGCCTTATCAGCGCGGACCAGCTCGGTAAGAAATGCCCCGTGTCCGGCACGCTCGATAAGTACACGCGCAAAAGTTCCTTCGGATAAGAAGCTAGGCGTGCGCGCTCGTAACGAAAGAAACGACCCGGAACTTTATCAAAGAGCTACGTGATCCCTGCACTTAACGACTAGCCGTCCGTACGTCGCACCGATGTCCGGCGTGCCTGGGAGATAGTCGGTTCTACGTGGCCCGAGGTTTCCGCAAATTGGTTTTGTTAGAACCGAGCGACTTTTGTCGTCGATCCCGTCGATCCCGGGGTGACGGAATCCGTTGTCTTAATAGGCACAAATACAGAACACGAGGCAGACGCGATATCGTCGGATAACGATTATCGAGTCGCGGTGGAATTTTATGGGTATACATTAAGAAAGTACGGTCGAAGATACAGAAGCGAAGCAGACTTTTCTTCGAAACTTTTTAGTTGTAAAAGTTTCCGACGTGATCCAAGAACAAATTAAATCGTGGAAATTTCAGAGAAACGTATGTACTTATTAACTGTACAAAAAAAAATATATATATATATAATAAAAAATATAAGATATGAGAGTGTATGTATCATTATATTTAAATATTTTTTTGTTTCAAACAAAAATAATTCCAACGATTTATTCTTTAATAATCAGTAATTATATAAATATATTTAGGCATTTTTCTAATACCACAAAAAAGATAAATTGTGTTAACTATTGTTATCGAAAATTTAATTGCTTTCTCAAGAAACTCTTATTCCAACAGATTTTACTCGCCAAACTTTCACTCGTACTCTACTTATTTTTTTAAATTGCAGTTTTTAAATATTAGTATTACCACAATATAAATACTGTTATAACATTATTCTAAAATACTTTAAATTGTATGCATTGGAAAATACGCGTGGCGTGATCTTCGTAATTGATTTCGTTAAAGCGATCCGAAATTTGCTCTGTTAGCAAATCGGTCGATCGGTTGTCGTAGGTACGCTTGATAACATTGGAGACACAGGAAAGCGTTAACGAGCATTATATCTTGCTGCATCGCTCCAAGTTTGACAAATTGTCAGCCCAATAAATCTAAATTTGTGCTGACCACTTCCATTTAAATTTAGAATATCATTTTTGAACAAGATCACAAGTCTTGACGACATATAATATATATAATATTGTATATTTTATTATTTAAGACTCATATTGTACGTGTAAATTATATGAAATGGCAATATAAATTATAAATAACTTACTTTAATTTTTAAAAATAGCATCCGGGAGAGGTAATTAGGAATTTAAAGAATATAAATAAAAGATTTTTTTTACTGTAACGATATTCGACTTAATTTTATTCGCATATAATTTACACGTTTCAAAGTACAGCTACGAACAATAACTATTTCTGTGTGCAATTCATTTATATTCAACATATCTCATTATCGAATCTTAATATTTCTATGAAATGTTTACTCGTTCGTTCGCATGAATTCTAGTCATTCCCGTAAGTTTTCATACCAGACATACGCAAATAATGAGTACGACAAATTACGCGTACTAAGTAGGGGACAGTCAGCATGGCGCGGTCAGCACAACAAGAAGAACAACGAGTGTCGCACGGTGCTAATAATTCCAGTGTTGCATCTGCAAAAAGGCCGCTTTCAGCTTGCGGAATATACCGAGTGCTTCCACTCTAGGAATTACTGTCGGTGTTGACCGTTCATCGTGTCATAGTTACGGAATACCTGGTAGATTATAAATCTACACACATATACGTACACACACACATATGCTCACGTTTGCACACAACTCCCTGATTGCCGCGATAAAATCGTATCACGTATAAAAGTAAATGTCAAGAGAAACATCAAAGAGAAATGTTAATTACAAAGAGTATCATTTTTGCAATTACAATAAAATAGGACAATCAAAAATTTAAAGAAGAAGGATTTTGCTTATTCTAATTTTTAATTTCGCATAAAGTTAATAGCAAATTCGAAAAATCTTACTTAAAAATTTTAAAAAATTTACATGTCTAACAAAAATTATATTTATAAGCAGTAAAGAAATGATTTAAGATCCATCTATTTATAGGAAATACAATGTTCTATGTTACATAAAAAGCGGCTTTTGAGTAAATGACATTATATTGAATGACATTACAAATTCCTTGTCAGAGACAAACCAGAAGAGAAGCGTGATGTATCGGACATAATAAAATCCGAAATTGACTACCATGTCCAATAAAGTAATAAAACGAGAAACTGTTGTACCGTATATAGTGGAGACCGGTAAGTGCAGGCACTCTTACGGCAATCTGGCACAAAGCCAGTATTCGCTCTGTCCGACTTCGACCGTGTTTCCGGTAACCAGCAGTCTAGCTGCTGTAAACTATCCGACAATTCGACCGAGTGCGCCGAACGTTCTGATTGACCGGGATTCAATGGCGTTCGTTCTAATCATTGTAACGCGTTAAACGATCGTGCAAGACTCTACGACGTGATGACGATTGCACTTCGATCGTTGTTAATTTGATGACGAGTGAGTTGGCATGAGTAAATTCGCGATTTATGAAATTTCGTATCATAGTTTCTAAATATTTTCTAAATACTTTCTAGATAATTTCAATCGATTTCAATAGACTGTAATAAATTTTCGACGCTGTAAAATAAGTACTTTAAGTTAATTATCGAGTTTCTATTTATTATAAATGTAGAAGCAATTTTTATTTTGTGGCACCTATTAACATCAATATTTCAATACAGTGGATTTATTTCAGTGCGGCAAAATAATTTTCTGTTGATACATCAAATATTGAAATGTCTTCTACTAAACTTATAAATTGTAGTGCAGACTTAAAAGCCGATCTCTGCGTAAAATAACAAAGAAAGTCTAAATTAAATTCTCTTGCGTTTGTCGTCTAAATGAGAGCCTATGTTCATGAAGGGAAAACGAACGAATTAATCATAACTTTTGGGTCGTTTACATGTATGTGTGTATGCTTCAAGGTTAGAGAAAATTACTCTAGCCAGTTCCTGCGGTGTAGCTTGTGGCAATTTCCAAAATCGTGAGTACCTCTACCAGACAACTTTCCGCATATATTTACCAAAGTCGTCTACCAAACTACAGACTATCCTTCAACCCCTCCAGCTAGCTTTGATATGCGTCTCATGACAATTCGCGAGTCGCAAGTTACATAGCCCACGGGCGATCTACCACGCAGTAATGTAGATAGCTTCTCATCCATGTCTTCTTCTGTATTTCTTCGTCTCTCTTTGCTCCAAAAAATGGGTTTTGCTTTCAGTAAATTCCCCATTTTCTGGTTGCTATAAAAAATTCTCAAGCCATCGCTATAAAAGAGCATTCTTCAGTTAAAATATTATTTCCTCGTTTTTCGAACATTACGATATCTATTTTTCTGGATTTGAATCTCTCAACGCAAGTTTGCGAAACTTCGCCGCGTTGTCCGACTACAACGGTATTCATATAAATCAAAATTAAAATCCGGCGAAAGCGAAGTATTTTTCTTGAAGGGACGAAGAGTCTCAGCGTCTCGTCCCGCAGGACAATCCCGCGCGCAGGACAAATTCAATTTCCGCGCTGCCGACCGACATTGTTTTAGAAGATGCGCCAAAGATTTCGTTTCGTTGCGCGATGAGAAAAGAAGCGGCTCCCTCTCTCTCTCTCTCTCTCTCTATTCGTTCGATGAGAACGTGAATCTTGCGGGAGATCCCCTGGAGAAATTGTCGCAGCTTATTCCCAAGCGCCTTATACCTTTCGACTATCATCCGATCGCAGCCTTCCAATTCTATACGCAGACGAATCTCATTGTCTGCCATTTCGTCCTGGCAGACATGGTATTCTCGTCTTCAGTTCCCCTTGCGACTTATCCAATGGTTGAGAAAGGAATTCTCTCTTAGGGTCCTATCTACTATTATACAACAATGACGAGAACGAGACCTAAAGCAGGTTTTCGGTCAAGAGCGAATCATTTGGAATTTTCGAATATCTTGATGTCTCGCCATGTCACTTCCAAGTGTCGCGGAATGCCTACGGTTTGACACTAACGATTCTTCGTGCGAAAGCCAACACGAGAACTGATTCGTGCTCAAATCGCGAGCACCTTCTACCTTGCGCGGATGAGGAAAGAGAGAAAATTCCGAGAAAATTCTGAGGAAAATCGTCAAGAAGAAACTTCTTCACATTCCTCGTGACGGATTTTCCTCGTCGTGGAAAGTCCTCGATGAGGACGACCTCGCGATGTCAATGTGAGAACGCACGACAATCTGATACACGGCTGCGCGGCTAAACGTCAAAAAAGGACGAGACAAATGCGCCATGTGCCTGAAACATGCAGCTTAATCACGAGATACCAACTAGAGTGTACCTACGTATCCTGTTCCGTACATAATGAACCTTTAACCGCGATAAAAAGAAGATTGCAATTCGGTCGAACCGCTTGTTAAATTTAAGCAAGCCTCAGGTTTAACGAGCAGGCGTGAAATAACCTGACACTGTTATTTTCCAACGTAACAGCTATTAACAACATCCTATAATTTAGTTTAGATGGAATAGCTACAATATTCTTTCAGGCCTTTGCATTATATTTTTAAATACCTATAGAAATATAACTATCGATGCAAAGGAAATTTATGTAAAATTACGTTTTAAATAATGTTCACATTAAACAAAAAATTTTTCGTCGGGACAATATTATGTCATATATTATATCATAATTTAATATTTAAAACCACATGAATTGGTTCTCTAGATTTTTTAACAACCTCAGGAATGAGATCCTCGTGGAAAAGATTATATTATATGATACATCTTTTTCTCTAGAAAACTTTCAATTTTTAATTTTAAATCTCTCTTAACTTAATATAATACAGTTTTTAAAGAACAAAATTTATTTATATTTAATGTTTTCTTTATCAATAATTTTCAATCTATCAAAAATTGATATTTCTAATAAAGCAGGAACAATTTTCTTTATTTTAAATTCTACTTGTTTTTTTTAGAGGAAGCGTATACTTCAAAGACAACCTACAGAAAACACAATACGTGCATAGAATTCAAAATGATTTTTCTCTTTTTGCAATCGACTATGAATCAGCAAACGTTTGCTTCGTCAAGAGAAAAGATCAGCCGCAAAATTGTAATGCTATTTCGACAAGTATCATGCAAGCAAAATGAATAAGATCTCGTTATCATAGATACGTTCATTCTGTTGTACTGATAAAACAAAAAATCGGCCACAGTGCGGTATATTAAAAACATGCCCTTCGGCCACTGCGCTTCTGCCGTTGGTCCGCGGAATATTCGGATTCTATCAACGTGACCCCGGTTGAACTCCGCGTACATGGTAGCCCGCGGTGCAACAGATAATGAAACCATCCAATGAAGGAAATGACATGCTACGGCGTACCATCGACAAACGCAACAGTGGCAGGAGTGTGGAAATTTATCGGGGAAAAAGAGCGTTTAATAAACTACAACATACAATTAATTCATTGTTTGCGGCGGCGCGATGCCCGCATTACCGCCGAGCATTTGGCAAGCATTATCGATACACAAAAATGTTGCATACATTTTCGATTGCGCATTGAGTGCCGCGTCGATCGTGCATGTCGTTCCTACTTTTTGCGAACTGATAGCCATTAAATTTGATTGTCGCGAAAAATTAATATGTCACTCTCCGATTAATTCATCGCCGAGCAGAGAGAAGCGCAAATTGAAATAATCGTTCTTCACTCGTCAGTTGTGCAATGAACTCTTTAAATAAATATTAACAAAAATCGCAGTTTGAATCTGGCATAATTTCGATGAGTTTAATTTTTTATACTATAAACGTGGCAAAATGTCATTTACGTCAGTTACATTGCGTATTTGTTGTCATGAAGCACGTAGGAATCATTTTCGTGCTTCTGTAGCGAGAGAACTCAGCTTATTGAAATTACGTCGGCATCAATGAGCTTCAATCCTGATTAACTCTTGGTCAACTTCAACTAATGCTTGTGAGAACGATTTCGTGACGTTGAAAAACGTGGAGATAACGCGCGTATTTCTGACAATAACCATCGTTAATGCAATATAAGCGAAGGCGGCCTCATGACATTTCGCTTAATCACGAAGCGTCCATCAATGTCACAGAGCCCGGATTCGTCCGTCGACGTCGAAGACGTCAATTGAATACAGCCCGTCGTAAAAACGCGCCGGTGTTCGGAGATACGACGGCCGGAGATGAACCGGGGGGCGAACGAAATTAAAGAAAACGGCGGTGAGGGCGGAGGGCGAATGCCGCGCGTCGCGTCGTCGTCGGGACGACTCTAAAGTGATTTCGTCAGAAGTGACATCGGCGGATGAACGAACGTTTTATCGCGGGGCTAACGAGGCAGTCCGCGCCGACTTTGCCGCGCTTGGTTTCGCGTTGCAACATATAGACGATAGGAGGACGGGAATTGCGCGAAAAAAGAAAAAGAGGAGGTGAAAGAGAGAGAGAGAGAGAGAGAGAGAGAGAGAGAGAGAGAGAGAGAGAGAGAGAGAGAGAGAGAGAGAGAGAGAAAGGCCACCCCTGTATCCCCTCCCAAATAAATCCCCTTTTTACGACGGAGATTTATGAAAGCCATTCTGCCGCTTCCTGTCCCTTCCCCGCCGCCCTTCTCGCCCTCCTTCGACCTACACTCCCGGCCTACACTCCATCTTTCTCTCCTTGGCGGCGTATAAGGGAAGGAATTGCGACCACCTCTCTCCGACGCCGAGACGCGAGGATGAGTTCGGGCGTTGAAACCTAACCGTGGCTGAGTATCCTGGATTCCAAGCAGTTTCCGGCAAAATGAGGTAATTAGGATGCAGACGAGGAACGATGTCGTTTCCCTTCCTCCCGCCCCTTTTCTTCCTCTTTCTCTCGTCCTCTCTTTCCTGCTCGCGTGCCCTCGAACTTCGTATCCTGCATTCGCGCTCTTCCCTTACCATATCGTTGGCTCTCTCGTACCCTCCTGGCAAAGTCTCGACACCATGTCGAGAACATCGGCTCGATGCTAAATCAAGAACGTTGCGCTAAGAAGTTTCTCGGCGTCCCGCGAATACACTACACATTTTCGCTTATCTGACGGGATCGGGACCGACCTGTTCGGAATTCTAACGACGCGACGATAGGATACGAAAAGAGCGCTACAGATGCTATAATATAAATAACCCTGCACATGACCGTCGATACCAATCACTGTCTTTCATTTCAATAAAATAGCGATAACTTTCCATAATTCTCCAAAGATAAAATAAAGTAAAAGATGAAAAAATGAAAACGGAATGGACAAATTACAAAAAAAGAAAAAATCAAAGGGATTTCTGTTCCAATAAACAAAGTAAAGCGAGTATAGAGGTAATACAAATCGCAGTATTTGCGGATTGCGGCGGAATTTGGACGTACACTTTGATGACTTTTTGATAGGGCGCGGACCGAGAATTCCGCGCAGCGGTATAAATCCGAAACTTTCCGATGCAGGTGCACGTATAGATGAGCCTTCTGAACAGAAAATCAACTGTATCGATTTCGACGAGCTGCGACCGAGATTTCCAAGATTTCCGGGATTGCGTCGATTGCATCAACATTTGGTACGTGGCTTCTCTTTATTGCAGTGTATCGGTTAGCGTTATGGGAGAACTTTACGAAATGAATTCGGAATGACATCGTCCTTGAAGTTCCGCGAAAAAATGTTGCAATCGCCAATTTTAAAACTCACGGAAATTAATGAGATATAGTGTATCCGCTCGCGCGATGAATATATCAATATTCGAATAAATGAATGAATAATGAACATAAATATGTATGAATACAATTTTTTGTATTTATGAGAAATAAATAAATAATTTTTATTCGATTTGAATAAATATATTCGTGAATATAATTATATTTTAGATATTTTCAATTTTGCATTCATTTCCACTCTATACTATCTACCCTACTCTTAGCAAAGTCATCAGAGACTATCTGTCAGCTTCTACAAGCGTATCTATAGAGCGTGTATTTTCTTATGATCTTCCCGACTTGTAAGCAAGCGTAATCTTAAATGCTGATACAGTTCGTAAAATATTCTGTCTTCAAACTTGGGAAACATCTTTAAAATTTGGGAAACATAATTATAATGAAAAGAAAATTGAAGCTATTGCCGTTTTTACTGAGGAATATATTAAATAAAATTTGGTTGATTAAGGGAATGGTTGCTTATTTGAACTTTCTTTTTTAATTTTTTTAAAATTTTGTTTGAATAAATATGAATTCTCGTAAAATAATTATATATATAGAGTATTCATGAATACATATTTTTTAAAAACTCACATAGTTTTGAATAAAATATATGAATAAATAATTTTTAATATAAAAATTTTAAATGAATAAAATTTGTAATTCAATTATGAATTTTTCATTGGACACGTTATGTGTATGTATATATATATATATATATATATATAAAATAAAAAATATATTATATATATATATTAGATATATAATTAAAATCTAGTATAACTACGAGTACTTATATAATCTTGTTACAAAATTATTTATTCACTTGATTAATTTTGATCTCAAAATATATTATAAGAATGAATTTTTCTGCAATTCTCACACAATTGCAAATTATTAAGAATTTCAATCTTAATAACATACTTTTTTATTAACATCATCCTCAAGATGTGAGCGTTTATAAATAATTATTTATTTTATATTTATAAATATGTTAATCTTATATATTAATCTTATATATTTAGAATATTAAGTTTTCATAAATATTTTATAAATTTTATAAGATCCATTTAAAACTCATTAAACCTATTGTTATTAAAAAGAATTAAATAAAAAAAATTAAATTTCAACTTCGAAAAACAAACAATTCCGAGCAATATCTAAATTCCATCACGAGTAAATCTAAATCGCAAAAATCTAATGCAATTTATAAATAGACTAATGTGATAATTTTCTAACACATCCGTTTTGAATCTGTCTGTTGCATCAGATACGTTGCAGGAATACGAAAAACGGGGATTCGTAACAACACTCGCAAAAGTCTGTCTTTCGATTTAGCACGTGCTTTCTTAAAATTTCTTGTCTGCTTGAAACTGCAGTTTCCGGAATCATATGGAAATCTAAAGCAAAGTTTCCAGAACGATCGCTGTCGTTCGCAGAAGACTCCAAACACGTTGTTGCGTTCGCATGGGAGATATCTTTTCGAGTACCAAACCTATTGAAACAGATAACGCAGTTCAGCGCGAACATCGTTTGCCAAAATGTATCAGGAAGAGAGAGAGAGAGAGAGAGAGAGAGAGAGAGAGAGAGAGAGAGAGAGAGAGAGAGAGAGAGCGCAGAAAAAGAAAAAGCGTCGAGTAAGAGGACAGTCTCTAATTCGCGCGCCTTCTAACCACTTCCTTTTCAGCTAGACAGTCGACGACACTCGTGGCGTTGAAATGGTGCCTGGAGCACCGGAAAGGGTACTTTTGTTTGGAACGCGGCCAAGGGTGGTTCTGTCGTCGTGGACCCGATGCAAATACCGCGTCAGAGAGATTGCAGTCAATGCGGTTGGTACGGGAAAATAACGATGGACCAGTAAATCGAAGGTACATGATGACATCCGCGAGATAGAACAAGAAATGAACGAGAGACGAATCGCAAAGAGCGATATTTCCGCAGCGGAGATTTAAGAAGACTTGTAATCACAATGTAATAAGAATAATGTGAAAAATCGTCTTCGATGCTACTTAGAATACAGATTTAATTTTTTTCTTTGTGCGCACCCAAATGCTCGAGATAAGTTTTGCTCTGTAATTTCTTGAAAAGTAAGAAAGTTTTATGCTAAAATATTATCATATCTCATTGATTTACAAAAAAAAATTTTTAACCAATAATTAATCCAACACACTTAAATGTTATTATGTACATTCATATCATGTAATTTTAGCCCAAATTATTGTTTCTTGCCGTTCAAGAAATTACAGAACAAGATATCAATATCGCTGTATCATTATGCTACTATGTCGTTGATAATGATACAACGTATATTAACATCTATATGTATCTAAGCCCTCGACTATTCGTTTCCCAAGGATCGATTAGTCAGGAAATTGTTTTCAAGCAGACACGTTTCAATCGCAAGTGCTCCACCATTTCCGGACCTGCCGACAAAGCACGCCGTTCTCGTAACTAAGTCAAGTATGGGATAACAACAACAACAACAACAACAACAGACTAAGCCCAAATTACGAAAGCGGATGACAGAGAAGCGCGACGGCTTCATTAACAGCAATTTATCACGGAACCGGGGTGAGCGGGGGTCAACGGCAAGCGTCACCATTAACCGCCTAAGGTCGTTAGGTTGCGGTTTGACATGAGAACATGCCCATAACACCGTTCGGTTATACGTGTACCTGTCTGCCAGCACGGTAAAGCACGGGGAACCTGCGCTTGCGGTGGTGCAAATGGAAGGGAAGGACGAGGAACGAAGAGAAGGAACAAGGGGGACGCGTCGAGAGAAGGGTTGGCGAAGAGGACGGAGGCAAACGAACGTTAGAGCGAGGGAATACTTGCCGCTACGTCACGAGCTAACCATTAGCGGTCGTACCGGGTCCGTGTTTAGACGCCCCGTTATTGAATTGGTTACCTACCTACGCCCGCCTGTCCTAGATATCGCGCTCAGTGTTACACGCTCCGTCGCTAACATTAAAACCGACGAGGGCTGCACGAGGACGCGGCGCATTAGATCGCTGCGAAAGGATCTGTCGTTCGGCATTGCTTTAGGTTGCGATATTAACCAGTCAGCCTGCAAGCGAAAAGCATGCCAATTTGTACATGCCGCGTTGTATTATCTTGAGATATTGCAATGGTATCAACAATTTTTTTATATCTTCTTATATCCATGGAACGTTTATGTGCATTTTGAATGTATCTAAATAACATTTAATGTAATATACTTTTCTTGTTGTCCGCGTAATTTTTTTTTTTGATAAAGTAAAAAGCAACCAGAAAGGCAAAAATAAAAATGAAGTGAAGTGATCGTAAATGTAGTAATATAATACGGAGCAAGTACGCAAGATTTATCGTTAATAAGAAATGCAAAACGGTACGCGTCAAGAGGAAGCTCTCTATGTGTATAGGCACTCTCGATAAGTAATGCCTACGCGGAGAGAGATTATAAGCATGCTTAGGTATTCTCTAGAACGGCATCTGCGATATTGCTCGGAAGCTCGAGTAATACTCGGAATTCTAAGCTCGATCCATTGCAATAAATTTGAAATTCTAAATTAAAAGCATAGCAGAGTCGTATATAAAAACATAATTGACATTATAATGTATCTTAACATTAAAATTACTAAAGCAGTAAAATAACTGCGTGTTTATAATATTTTCAAATTATCCAAATTTATAACGGTGCATTTTTTCAAATTATTCAAACTTATAATGGTGAATTTTCTGAGATTTTTCGTGACTTTTATTGCAATATGTAAATGATTAAATATATTGATCAATTAATTTTTTCTTCATAGTTTAAAAAAAATATATGCATACTTAAATAGTAAAAATTATTCGTTTCGGTAATTCTAATGTTAATTAAACGATCAATCCGACGTCTGACTGTAAATGAGATACGTGTAACGTATAAAATATCTCTTTATAAAACCGTACTATAATAACGCAAATTTGTTGATTGTTAATTACGGATATACATTGTTCTTATTAAATTTTCTTATTAAAATGTTATAATTTTCAACTTAATTATTAAATATTTAATACAAATCCGCAACACGATATTTGAAAAATAATAAGAGAAAAAAATGATAAATTTATACATATAATTCATATATATATATATATATATAAAATGCAAAAATTCATATATATTTATATATGTTTAGTTTTATAAATTTGTGTGTTTCACTTGAAAACTCAAATCGATATGTTTATATGAATACAAGCTTTTTGGCGAATTGATCTTTAAATCAGTTCTTCTACCGAGTTTTGTGAACTTGCCGGCAGAATCGAAAACTGTACTTTGTAATGTGTTTGAAATCCTGACGAATATCGAGTAGATATCGGTAAAATTCAAATAGAGCATAAAGTATAAAATAGTAACTTTGATCCTACTCAAAGGTAAATCGGGGCGTGTGTAATGATACATGAACTATAGAGAACAGATGATCCAATCTATTTCCGTGAAACACATTCATGGATAAGTTAATGTAACTCCGAACAGAATAATTCAGAAGCAATTTCGCGAATTTCCCTTTAAAATATTGAGATTTGCTCTGCCATCTAATACAACACAAGGAAAACTGAGGCACAAGGAAAAAATTTGCATAATTTATTGAAAAATAAATGATGATTGAAAAACATTGCTTCATGATAGATAAGAGTATTTAAATACAACGTGTTTTAGTTGTTTCAATTCAAAAATTTCCTAATGATACATGGAAAAACGTGAGATAATACTTAATTACACTGTTAAATAAAAATTGTTACAATCGCAAACAATTTCCTCTAAAAAAATTTTCTTTCTAAAGTTTAGAGAAACACGTATTCAATACTGATAAGTTGTTTAAGTTAAAAAACACAATTTTTACAATACAGAAAATAATAAATTACAAACTTTCAAAGTGCAACATCGTACAAAGTTTCTCGTAGTTGCAGCGCATAGTTGATGCAAATGCATTTTTCAAGATCTGTCGGGCAATTTTAAAAATGCACACATATGCATATATCAAATCTGAGTGATAATTCCGGGAATATGGTTAAGGATAACTTTTCGAAAATCCGCAAACCCTAACTTTAGTCTCGTTTTCTCTGCTTCGCTGCGAATGAGCTTCTTTTAATTAAAATGATCCGCCCTGCGTTTGCTTGCACAAGATTTAATCGGTGATCGAGCGCAGTCTCGCTCACATGTAATTTAAGTTGCATCGTATCAACGGACTAAAGCTGCCTTTGCATCGAGCTAATCCACGCGAAATCGGTGGGATTGTGAGCTTACGTGAGTATCAAAGCGAATAAAGAGAAAGAGAGAGAGAAATGAGAGAGAGAGAGAGAGAGAGAGAGAAAGAAAAAAAATGAGAAAGCATAGAAGAGAAATAGAAAAAATAGGTCATAAGAATGGCTCTTGCGAGGATATTAGGTTCGTCGATTTTTGATACAATGTAAACGCATTTTCTCTACGAGAAAATAAACAATTATATTATTTCCTCATCTTGTATCTTCGCAATGCGTCACGGCATTATTGAATGTACGAAGTGTCCCACTTTTACCCGATCAAATTATAAATGCAATGCTTTTGTAAAAAAAAAATTATCAATAATAATTTTTTCTGTAAGATAATTTAGCTTGCACGATTCGATCTTTGGCACAAAATGTTTTCAAAATTAATTACTGCATTTGAATGTCTTTAAAATTAAACCTACTTAAAATTATACAATATAAACAATAAAATATGGCAAATTTTATATACTTTTATATAATTTTATACGCTTTCCATACTTTAATATCTATGTTTAAAATTTAAAATCTAAAATTGGTCAAATAGTATTGAGAAATAATATGGAAATGGTCAAAGCGATTCACAAAGATATCAATTTTTCTCATTTCAAGATACATTTATGCATCAAAAGTTTATGCCAATAAAAGCAATACATTGACAACAACAATGCAACAAAAGTTGAAGAACTTTCTTTAAATGTTATATGTAACCATGGAAACCGATTCATTAATGCGAGTGCAATCAGAAATGAGATAACTCGATACTAATTGCCTCTCGTTCAAGCGGATTGTACATACTTGTAAACGCCAACATGTGCAAATGACAAGCGTGCAACACTTGACAAGAGACAATCTCAATGACTCAGAACGGTTGACAAAACAACGCATTTCTTTAATTAAAAAATAATTAGCCACTGCTGGATCTGATCGAAGTAACAGGGAGATTCATAGAACGCAGAGATTGCTTTATGTACTCGAAGGGGAAAATCCTTTCATCCTTGATGTTTCCACCCTCGTTCATTCCGCGTCCTGGAATTGTTAATCCCTACACACTTTTCACTTTGCAAGCATCTCGCACGCATCTAATTCCCTACGTCCCATAGATCATTAATTTCATTAATTTCCCCTCGGTTTCTCTCTGCAATTTCTTGCTCTCGTTAGATCATTGCCGGTACACCAAACTGGCGCGGACTTTTAAAGTTCGTAACAAGTAAGTACACGCGAGAAGCGAGGCAAGCCACGCCTACCGGAGAAAATTACGACACTCAACACTTTCTCGACTAATGAAGACGTCCTAACACGCTAATCGAAATGTTCTATAGCTCGTGACTTCGTGAAAGAGTCACGATAAATCCGTGCGCTTCGGCAACTTAGTTTAACATTCTACTCAAAGCAAAAAAATCAATTCTAAAAATAGTAAAGAGAGTAAAATTAAAATCAATTATCGATTTAAGTATTGCTACTTAGCAAATTATTTGTCAAACAAATACAATAAATACAAAATATGTGATATATAAAATACGTTCCATGAAAGAAATGTTTAAAATTTTCCTTAACATTTGAGAAATTAAGTTTAATGCAAAACGAGAGGCTATGAGGATCATCTTAATAAAAAAATTAAAATGCAATTTATGTGAAAAATATGTGAAAAAAGTAAAATACAATTTATGTGAAAAATATATGAAAGAATATCACATGCAAGAGAAACATCGTACTATCTTTTTCTCATTCTTGCAAATTGATTTTATAGTGTATCGATTTTGATAATATGCGATAATTTGTAGCATAAACTTGCTTTCTCTATCTTGCGCGTTTTTTAGTTCTTTAAGTGATTACCGTATGCATTCTTTATGCGACGAGGGTGAACTGTGAACACTTCCATCGATGGTCAAAGAAAGACGCTGGAATCGATGATAAATTACCTCTGATCGCGATATCACAAGTTCGCAAACTGTTTAAATTACATTTCCTTAATTTATGCAGTCAGACTGACATCGACGGAAACTGCGTTAATACTTGGCGCTTATAAAATTGTACCGATGGTTGACGATGGCTCAAGTTTTATGAATACTAAACGCTTGTTCGATGCGATAGGGAGGCAGACGGAAAGGTCGAGTAAGTTTCCAAAGCAAAGTGCGCTGTGATGCGCATTAAAGAAAAGAAAGGAAACAGGAAGAAAAAACGGAAAGCTGACGACGATACGGAAAAAAGTGACGGAACGAAGTGAATATTGGCTATCTCCGAGCTTCGACGTCATTAAAACTTTTAGATTGCATAAGAATGGCTCTCCACTCTGTGGCTCTTCGGAGGACGTCATGTCGAGCAAGAAATTCTTGTTCGGCCAAGCAGTAATTACGGGAGTCCATGATAAATTAAGAGAGCAAAGCGTCCGGTTTTTGTTCCGTTCTGCCAAAGCCCCGCATATTTTACCTTCTGATCTATAAACGGCGATCCTAGTGTTTTTCGACCGCTTCGTCTTCGTCTACTTCCGTTTTCGCGCAAGATATTTACGTTTAAAACCTCTCGCCTAAACAAATACCGTTAAAACTCGCATTTGCAGAAGACAAATAACGCTGCCTATTTGCTTCGATCCGATCCTCTCGAAATAAGGCGAAGGGAAAACGGCGGAAAAGAGAAAATATACGTCGAATGTTTTCTTGATGAATCAATATCAACGCTAAAATTGCGTTATTTATAAATAATAACGTCTTCGTGTCGCGGAATTTATTTTTCATCGTGACATCGTATTATCATGCCCCGAGACTCGGAGGCTTGCACTTCAAAATTTCGCTTTCCATCGTATAATAGAACAAGCCTTTATTCTATTACAGGGTCGCACCACTCGTAGTGAAGTTTGAATGCGCCGGAAGTGCACTGCAGAAATACACTTCTATTGTCGTAGTCGTGTCTGCGGCAATAGACACTCCGCTATGCAAGACTTTTCCCGAAAATGCACGTGCACTATTTATGCGCGACTGAATGATTTGAACAAAGAGAGGACAAGAAAGAAAGAAGAGAGAGAGAGAGAGAGAGAAAGAAAGGGAAAGAGAGAGAGAATCAGAGAAAAATTGTTTGCGCGCGAGAAACAAAGTTATTTTGCATCGAACACCGTTAATGTAACACGGGAACTTTATATTCCAGAAGCAATTCCATTGCTCCATTGCATCGTGATGCTCTATTCTCGAGACCCTGTTCGCTGTATCCGCAAACACTATTGTTGCAAATGTTTAAACAGCGAAAATTACATAACGTGCATAAGGGCTGACAACGTCGCCAGCACGTTCGATTCAAAAAGATGGAATAACTGTTCCCTTAAGTATAACTCTTTTGCTTATGCAAGATAATTGAAAACGATAATTTTCTTAAGACTGTATTTTCCTCGAGCTCAGAACGCTATAATCGCTTTTGAGGAAAGTAAAAAGAAAAAGTTACTTATATATTCAAATGATATATAAAAATATTAAATATATTATTTTACAAATATTAAAAATAACACACACAAAATATTAAATAACAAAATATATCTACAATATTAATTATTTTACGTATATTATTCTTTGTGATTAGAAAAGTGGATAGATGTTCTATTTCTTTTTCTCGAAATTTTATCTTTTAACGTAAAACAATCTTAGAACATAGCAAGTATTCATTCATCAATATAATTGAAACACGAAATAATCTTCTTATATTCTTGGCAATGTTAAAATCGCGAGATATAATTTTGATTATTTATTTTATAACATAAAATAGCGAATACATAAGGTTGCTTCATCATCGTTTTTCCAAAGAGACACGTGTTATCGATGATAATCAAGAGTTTGATACGGGATGATAGCGTCCACAACGTTAATTAGATTTTCGCGCGCGCGTAACTCTTGATAGGCGACGAAGGACGGTAAATCTTGGTCGCGCATCTGGATTAATTTTGTAAACTTGGCCACGTCGGCTTTTACGGGCATCATAAATTTCCCGATTCAACGCGCTCGACGAGGGATACGCGCGCTTTTTTTTCCTTCTCTTTTTTAACGTTTTTTTTTTTTTTCAAACCGCGCGCGACAGGTTTAACGCGAAACTGGTACGCGAGCGCTACTGCGTAAAAAATCCATAAACGTCGAGAAAATTCGGGAGATATATACTATGCGCTCGCGACCACGACGCGGCATTATTGTCAGCAGCTGTGCCAGGGTGGATGGCAATCCAGATTACTGTCATCGCCACCGATAAATTCCGGAACGCGGCCGTACTTTAAACCGTTTACCGTAGCCTGTGGCTCACGATAGTGTCGATACAAATTAAAATAATTTACCGTGTGAAAATCGCTTACACGAGCGGTCAGATTTCCAAGTTGCCATAATAGGACACAAAGACATAAGTCGTTAGGTCGTAATTGGGATGAGAATTTCGATAAAATATGAAAGTTTATACGTATGCCACAGAAAATAAATTTTGATTTGAACAACATTGAGAAAGAATCCTTTAGATATGTTGGACATTTTTTAGTTAATATATATAAAAATATATTATTTTATAAATCAAGTTTTTTGTTGAAATTGCCTACTCAAAATAAATATTCGTGTAAACGATCATATTCTGGCTTTCATTTTAGAATATTATCGGAACGCAATAAAATTGTCGTACGATCAAAAGTGACACAATGCAAATCAAAATATTTTGAATAGCCTAAATAGCAAGCTCAAAAAATGCTTTTGCAGATCACGAAAGATTTTCAAAAGATGATCTCGCGCAAAAGATGGTTGAAAAGACGTTGAGATTCCACGAAGTTACGTTTCGCGCAAAAACGTATCGTATAGTTAGCTGCTCCCGACATCAATAATACGTACCACATGTTGCCGGAATGTTTCGTACGCCCGTTAGAAGCAGGACAATTTAAAGTTTCCATCAGGTGCTTTTTGCATCTCGTCCGTCACGTTTCTTGGCTCCTTTTAGCTCTAGCTTTCTAACATGGGCATCGCCGATGAATCACAATCTTTCGATTTCTCTCATCATTCAGTCTACGTTGACTTATATAAAAAAATCTTAATCTTCGCCGTTGTTATGGCCCGACCGCAAAGGAATTATTTGAGAAATTAATGTTATACAAACTGCTTCGGCATTAGTACTCTAAGATGCAAAACAAATTTAAATACGTTGTAATTATCTCATTATATTAAGTCGCACTCGCCAATCTCCTTTTTCTCTTCCACGTCGTTTAAACCGACGACTAAACAACAAGATCAGGAAGTGGAGTCAAAGGAGAAGAACCCTTGCAAATGTGTCTTAGAAACTACAACTCACAGGATTACGTATCGGATTCCGGCGCTAGAATCACAAGTTAGGAAGTCGTAACCAGTGCAGGATTAAGATTGTTCGGGTCACTACCTTCCAACGAATACGGAATGCGCACGGAACGTGTACAGATCAAGTTCTCGAGTATATGGCGAAACAAAGTGTAACAGATGTCTTAAGACTTTCGTTTTACTTATCTTACTCGTAAATTTCTTGAATTAACGTTATTAAATTCAATATTTCTCGCAATTCTTTAAAAGTCTCAATTTATAATAAATTTTAACTAAAGATTTTAATTTTTATATTTATAAATATTTTTCGCTTGAAAAAAAGTATAATAATATAATATATCAGAAAAAAGACTCAATTTAATTTAAAATTATTCTGGGATAATATTTTATAATGTATTAAATATCTATCAAAAAATAATTAAAAAAAAATAATTTTAATTAATTGTGAAATTATTATTGTTCTAAATTATTTTATTATTGCTACTTCAAATAATGATAAAATAACAATAATTTCGATATAAAAAAAATAAAAAAATAATTTTAATGACATATAAAATTATTATTGTTCTCAGATACAATTTGAACAACAATAATAACAGTAATTTTATCAATATATGAAAATTATTTGCGGAGTATTATCAACAAGGTAGAAATATCATACCCTGTCTTATCAGCATCGAAAACTAACTTTTCATTCTTTAAAACGCAACCGCCAAATATGTCAGCTTGATCCATTTAGGAAGTTATCGCCACGTAAATTTTCAAAAGCGCTAGAAGTCGACGTAATCCAGCATACAATGTGGACACAATTTTCCATCGAAAGTTAAATCGACTGCTGGATAGCCGACCATATGAAATTTCCGCGTACGCGCAGTTCTCCTCTGACGTTCTTTCGCGGGAAATCAAACCATCTCTCGTCAGGATACGTATGTAGATACTTGCGATTCCATGCGGGGTGCAGCAAAGTTTCGAGAGACGCGGTGAAGGGGGACAAGGGAGACAGGAGAGTTGAGCTACGATGTTCCCTATTCTCAGTATTCATGGTTTAATCAGGAACCAACTCGCTTCCACTAGGAGAGGAAACGCAAGTTTAGTTACTGCGCGAAATGGTAACCATCACCGAGAATACTTGTAAGTATCGATCGCGCTTCGGGAAAGTTACAGACCGAAAACTTCTGGGGGCCAATGTTTGCAACTCTTAACACGCGTTCTATCCTGGAGATGCATGCACACGTGCATTATTCCAGCAATTCAAATTGAATATATATTCGAAAACTTTATGGTCTAGTTTGTCTTCACTTATCCTTATACGCTTTACAATGTTTAAATATATCACCTACGTTTGATATTTATTTTAGAATTGAATTGATTTTAGTGATAACGTTACCAAATAGAAGAGACACACAAACAACATATTAATTTTAAAACTTTTATATGTCATCATATATGTGAAAAAGATGAGTAGTGTAAGATATAAAAGTAACATTATAGCGTTTTTGTTTTAAAAAAAGCGTACATAAAAAATCAATTAATAAAAACATGTCTAATGTATTGTAACAAATAATGTATATGTAATAAATGAATATTTATATAAAGCCGGAATTCTTTTATTACTTTTTTCTTTCCTCTGTTCACAATGTTAAACGATATTAATTATAACAAATTGTTGTTATAATTAAATGACCCAAGGTCGTTCCATCTACTAACTGTCTATAATTATGAAAGGCAAACTGCACAATTAATTTGAGCGATTCTTTAATTACAACTATTGTCTGAATTATAGACTGTCAATCGTGGCGTGGTGCTACGAAAAGTTAAGTTGGTGCGTAAACTCGCGGCAAGACTCACTAAACACAGTTCAAATTAACCTGAGCCGAGGGAATTGAAGCGTGCCACGGACACGCCTGCGTTCAGTGCTCAAAACTATGTATACATGTCCGTAATAATTTCGTATTCTGGAATTTGGAAGCTTCCTACCAGCAATCATCCCATCAGCAATCGAGCCGTACAACTCAGATGCATACAACTAATTAACTTTTATTATTTTAGTACTAGCACAAGCAAAAATAATTTTCAAATTTCGTTTTAAACTTATAATAAATCAAACTTAATACAAAAAAATACTGACAAATATATTTTTCTTTCAAATATAATAAACTTAAAAAAGGGTTGTTTGTAATAGACTATTGTCTATTAAACTTTTATTAATCACAATTATTTTCGTAACAGAAACTCTAACATGTTTCTGACTGTGCTAAACAGTCATTTCTTTTTGCAATTCTGGGTTAATATAACTCTTAAAATTTATTATGCTATTTGCTTATGTTAATTTTCTAATTTATTCGAGTACTCACAATAGAGATTACTGGAAATAATATAAGCACGGATGAAATAATTATATAGGAGAAATTTCTTCTGTAATTTCTCGGCAGAAGTCTCCGTTATATGTTATATGACAGCTCGAATGTCGGAAGCAAATAAAAGATTAAAGGTAAAAAACCTGCAATACGGAGAAAAGAGAATTTTATTCTTTAACGAAATTTCTAAATCAATTTTATCCAAGAGAAAATAATCATATTATAGATTACTATATGTAACATTTGCAGTAATTAATCTTTGATAAAATATCTTTATTATAATAAAGTTCATATTTTATACTAATGGAAAAATGAAAATTAATTCTATTTTTCTCTCTTTCTTTTTAAAAATCTTTATTTTTAAATTTTGATATCAATCTTATCAAGTTATGTTGATAATCTTGCATTACTTACTTATATGAATATTCTTGTATTAATAAAAATACATAAGAGTGTATTTTTTCTTTCATTCTCATGTGATCTAACTAAAATTAAAATTTTCCTTTTACTTATGTATCATTCTCTTTTGTAATTTTCTGTGCACCAAAAGACCAACAGGAACAACCTTCCGGTACAATAGAAGATTGTCAGATTAAACGTACGCTATCCCAAAGTTAAAGTGCTAACTTAATTAAACCAGCGATGAAATTTTCGCTAAAGAAAAGATCGGTGAAATACGTTTCTCCATTTCACTTGGCACGAAACGCGTCGCGCCGATAGGCGTCCACAGACGTGGCCACCCAGCCTGGCGAGAACCTAGCCTGCGTTTGCGCGTTAAATCAGAGAACTGGATATAATCGCGGCTAAATGGCCCGTAAGTAACAGTCGACGAAAACGCACGGACCAAACTATTCACCCTCGCGACCCCGCATCCCCCCGCCGCGGCCCACCACCTTCGCCACCGTTACTGTCGCGTCCCCGACACATTCGCTAACCCTGTATCTTGATTATATTCCATTTAGCGCTCCGCCTTTCCGCCGGAGCGCCGCTTCGGCCTCTCGCCACCGGGAGATATCTCGTTTGTCATGGCCTCGTTTCCACCGGGAACCACGAATTTCTTGCCAAGCACAACGCGTCGTGCCACGCCGCGCCAGAGTACTCTCGGTCAGGCGCGACAAGTTGTTGGAAACCTGACTCGGAAAGGGTTGAGAAGAATGTTATAACGTATTAGGACACACATACAAGTCCGGTTAAAGAAGAGTCTAAAAATTTTTTGCTATAACAAATAAAAAGTAGATAAAAAAATTAATTAATTAATCTGTGAATATATATTACAGAGATAACTTCTAAATCATACTAAAAGGAGAATATACGAACGGGGATACAAAGTGTTCAAATACCATAAACAGGACTGATAATATCTATTATAGGTTTAATTTTTATCGATACGTTTCACCAGTATGTATGAATTTCAGTGAATTATAAGACAGAATCATCACGTCCACTTAATCTTAAATATATACGTTCTTATCGATATTTACAGTCTGCTCTTTAAGCGTCTGCTTTCACTACGATCACCGTTGAAATCTTCAACTCTAGAAATTCTTTGAAAAAGTCAGAACATTCGTTGAACGATCGTCGAGCGAGCTCGAAGGCAGAAATGCTTTCCAATGTACACGGGAGTACTTACGTAGCGTACATTTAAAGCTCGAGTTGCAGTTTCTTCCACAATTCCTTCTTTATCTCGACCCCGTCCGTTTATCTCCTTCGGAATTTTGCTTCTGGAAACGAACGATCTTGAATGTGGCAGCACAACAATTCCGATCGCTTCTAAATTTTCGACGGCGGCTGTAATCCAATCGCGAGATTTAATTGGACTGTTTAAAAATCGTTAACTGCATCTCCACCATCATTCGCACTGTACACAGTGCGCTATTGCGAACATTGTTTTCAAAATCTTTCCACTGACAACAAATTGTCTCGACCAAAAATCTGCATCGCGCAAGCTCAGAATCATTTCGCAAGTACTTTCTGCGGAATCGCTAGCGCAATTTTACATTTCGCGAAATTACAAACTGCATCCATCATTACGGTTCTTTCATTTTTTTTTTTTTTACGACAACGTTAAATAGAGTATACGTTTCGACCAATAATTTAGCATCAAAATGTCACAAGCAGCGAAATTTTTCACGTGTAATTAATTAAACGGTATCTCTACGATTCACGTTTATAAGAGAAGTAAGTAATGAAAAATTCAGATTTTTTTCTCAATATCGCAATTAAAGAATTAAATCTAAGTATAAGTCAAATTATTAGATTAATTAATAATTAATTATTAACGTCAAATTAGACGTCGGTATTAATTAATTATTAACGTCAAATTAGAAGATTTAATATTAATATGAACTCCAAGCTGTTCACAACTTGTTGCGCGTACACTTTTTAAAATACGACGCAAATATATTTAGTCGTTCACGAATAACAATAGCGCTAGCACAAAAGCGAAATATCAACGTTACATGCGATTTATTGAAAAAGAAATGCGGTGCGCTGACTACTTCGCTATACGATGAAATTTAATCACATTTCGCAAACGTCATGTCGTGTCTCGGTAAATCGAAGAAAACCTTTCCAAATAAAAACGTAACTAAACGTCTATTTCAAAGCTATTTCTCCCTCGACGCTATTTCGGCATTAAAACTCCTTATCCTTGCCGTGGCTTATCCTCGCTAACGCCATGTCGATTTCAGGGACACATCGCTTCCTCGTTCTCGTCTCATCCCCTCATCCAATAGAACGATCAATCGACCCTTCCTTCCCACTTTACATTCCACTCCGGTAGATTTATTTGTCGAAACATATTGCAGTCACGACAATCGACAGTAATCTCTGACCCACGGACAACTCCCCGAGTCGCTATATAAGTCACTATCCATTGTTGTGACAATATGATCATCCTCCACCTCGAGTTGTTTTACTTTCGAATTTCCAATATTTCCTAACGTGATATTTTCGATTTAAACAAAATTACTTTTCTTACCAAGAAAATCTAGCGCGTATCATAATCAATTCCTTAAAATCTATCGTACTTAAGAGTCACGGATCACGTATATTAGTTTCAAAGTAGTTAGCAAGACGACATGACCTGAACACTAAATTTGAAATTAAAAAATAGAATGTAGTATATTATATGTGTGTGTGTGTGTGTGTGTGTGTGTGTGTGTGTGTGCGCGCGCGCGTGCGTGTGTGTAATAGAACATATATAAATAAAAATTTCAATAAATTATTTATGATGTAATAAATGATGGTGCAAAACTGTATAATAAAATGTAAAATATAATATATATAGTTGTGAATGTGAGAGAGAAAGAGAAAGAGAGTGACAGACAGATAGAAACAAATTTCTAGAATGCCAATTTGAATTTAACATTATATACGCAGTCTTTTCAATGTATAAGTTATACAGTACATCGATAACAAAATAAATGTGCCGTTGCTATATCTTTACTATCATCTATTATATATATTTTTAGTCAAAATTGTAAGTTACATGAAAGCGATTATATCAGTTTGTTTGAATATATTGTCTGTACATTTTGACAAAAATTTCACAAAATAAAATAACATATTTCTCTTATAAAAATCTGTCCTATTGTTCGTTTATATATCACCGTTCTATTCATAATAATTCATAATAAAATTCTTGTATCAATCTATTACGAATTCTTTTATCATTTGATATTTACGCACATAGATCATACAAATAATATATTTTAACACAGATAATATATATATATTTATGTAAAAATATAATACAATTACTAATTCGAAGACTATGGAAAATTCTAATTTTGATGTTGCAAAAACAACATAAAATAAAAATATAATCTTTCTTTTTATTTAGTATCGAAAACGGGATGAATGGAGGAAGAGAATGCATATTTCGTCTATAGTGCGCGTCAAAAACAAAACCTATCGAAAGATTATATCGATTTCAATAAAGTTCTATTAAGGCTGGTATCTGAATTTCGCGAATGTCGCAGCGGATATTACCGGCGCGGCGCCTATATTCCTAAACAAATCACTCCATCGGTGGTCACGA
This sequence comes from Cephalotes varians, assembly GCA_037157785.1. Lineage (NCBI taxonomy): Eukaryota > Metazoa > Arthropoda > Insecta > Hymenoptera > Formicidae > Cephalotes > Cephalotes varians. The sequence continues at coordinate 247,929 of JANQDE010000014.1, forward strand.
GCGATTCGTGCACGCGGTCGACCATCATCGGCATTAATATCGGCGTTATCGTCGTGACGGTGCATCTGTTACCGGCGCCGTCAACCCCGAGCGGCATCGGTCGCGTAGTGTGGGCAGGTAGTACGCTCCGCGAACGTACATCAGAGTCCGTCCCAAACGAAGTGCAGAACGCAACGTGACGTCCGCATACGCGGCCGCGTCAGTCGGAATTACGTACGGGCAAAGTAATACGAAGCGGATGCCGGGACGTAACGTAACTCTTCGGTCATTCGCCATTTGCAAAACGTCGATATCGCGTCTTCTTCTTCGGGATATTGCGAAACGGAAGTCTTCCGGAAGTTACAGTTATTTACGATCTAGGAAAGATCAATCAATAAATCATTTCCAATAGAGCAATTTAAATGCGGATATAAAATAAGTCAAGTGACAACAGAAGTTCATCGGACTATTTCGAACTATTTTCCATCTGACTAATAATAAAAAGAAATTTGAAGCGATTCGTTTAAGTTTCAATGTGAGACTTACATATATAGCATTGACTATTCTTAAATTGACATTGAATGCTGTGCAAAGTAGTTCACATCTATACCCGTTAGTACATTCATCATTCTATTTATTTGTTCTACTTATTATTTTATTTTCTGATTTGCAAAATATTTATTACGAACTAATCCTAATTAATTTTACAATTGAAAAGTTTTTCTCGAAAAAATTGAGTAAGCCGATTAAGCGATTAGTTGCAGACATGAAAAAGAAGATATAAGAGACGATAAAACGATGATATCATAATATGTCCCAGAAACGGTGATATCTTCGATCCAAACGAACAGAAATCAGAATTCTGCCCGACTGCACGAATCGGGAATGATGCGAGATAGCGTAGGGAACGCGCGCGAAACGAGCGATGCGCAACGAGATAATCCATCGCGGTTGGAATACATGGTCGGAACGTGGTGCATTTTTTCCACTCGCGCATCGATTCGATGATCTGGATTACTCTGAAAAACGGAACGCGAGCGAGCTCATCGAGCGGTGATTGGTATTTGCTGCACGATGATGCGAAGCTTACGAGCGACTTTATACGCGCGCCTGCTATGGACATCCATATATAGATCAACAGTACAATACTAGATATCGCGTATTTCTATAGGTCATCGGAAAATACCGATTCCGCAGGAGCATGTGAAATGAGAAACCGAATGGATTTCCTGGTTTACGAGATTCTGTAAACGATGCGTTTCGAGAAGATTTTACGATATGTACCATTAATGAAATGTATATCATTGTTGTCATTGTTATTATTATATTACATATCGCTCAACATATTCAATCTAAATTGTGATAAATAATAAATAAGTGGACTGCCAAAAATTTAAGTAATAAAAGTAATAAAAAAAATAAAAGTATAAATCAGATTCAAACTCGCAAGAAACATGATGCAGAAACACGTAAAAATAATAAATATAATAAAAATAATAAATAAATAATATAATATTATAAAAATAAATTGTAAAATTAATAAATATTCCACGCAAACATTTGATCATGAAAAAGAACAAATGTAAGGTGTAGAAATTATATTATACATGTTTCTATTTTATTAAAAGAAGGGACTTTGCTTTCCAATTTTTTATAACTGTATATTACTTATAAATTATAAAAAATTGTCGTTGATTTCCTTGCTTACAAAAATTAAATCTCTTATAATTAATTTACAGCATTATTTTCATTCTATATCTGTTGTAGTAATATAAATAATCATCTGCTAAATTAATTGTTAAATAATGTATAAAATTGAGATCTTAATTGTAAAATTCGCGGATATGCTTAAATCTAAACACAATCAATTGGGGTTTACTATACAGAATGTGTGCTACTAACATATATCAACAAAATCAATTGATCACAAATAAATTGACTACAATTATTTGTTGGTCAAAGAAACAAGTATATAAGCAAAAAATAATCAAAAATATACTAAAAAATCAACTATGCGTATCTAATTCTGGAACGAACGTTAAGATAACTGGAATGAATGTAAAGATAAAAAAGTATTAGTAGCAGTACACGTTTGTATTCCAAAATATCAAATAATTCAGAGAAATATTTTGGGACGTGCAAAATTGTTTTCAAAATTTATCGTGATAGCAAATTGAATAACCACGACGGGAAATAAAAAATGATGCGGCGCATGCAAAGCGATGTAAAATATTATTGCCTATGATAAAAACAGTTAATTGCGTGTTCGCGCATGTAGTTTACAACGACATGATATTTCGCGATTGCTGTTATTTCGGTATTATTCGCGAGAAGACGGAAAATCGCCCGAAGGCGGCACAGTTGCATTAGTACAAGGGGACAGTGCGGCGGCAGTAAAAAGGGAGTCGGAGATCTGGTCGAGTTGCACTGTCGCAGTTGCAACGTGCGTTTGTAACCGCATTGTAGTCGGTAACTTCGCCCGTTACATCGGCCATGCAGTATCCCGAAGTACGCGTTGTTTGCGTCGCGAGCGAGTATTACAGTCGTCGGAAATGCGGGACCAACGAATGAAGAAAGGGAGATAGTATGGGGAGGGAATATAGGAGATGATGCAAACGCGGGATGGGAGGTCGAGAGAGACAATTCCGGGGGGAGGATGAAAGAGAGCAGAGAAGAGAATGAAAGAGGCGTCACATAGGAAACAACGAGGGTGAAGGGTACGTTTGCGTTGCGCTATCTGCGTAGTTTATACTTCTCATATGTGCCGCCACCACAGGTATACATACTACCAGCCGGAGCACAGAGGGATGGGACGAGAGAGGAGTGGCCCTCGTGTTCCGAATATACCGCAGGCGACGCGCGTCGGGAATCTGAAAAAGTTAATATCTACCGTCGTGCCCGGACTTCAAAGCAGATTTGTTTTCACATTTTCAGATTTGTTTAGCCACGTGGGACCGCCCCGCATTCGCTGTACGGTTCATATCCGTGACACACGCATTCAAATGTTGCTACGGGCGCGATTTATCGCTGAGTTTGATCTAACATAATCAGGATCGTATTCAATGTCAATACGAGATGAGAATCCATCAGCTTTATCTGGCGACAAATGTAGGAGTCCTTTGTGGTTCAAACTTTTACTATACATTTACTGACAAATGTGGATTCGTCCTAGCGTAAAGATCGAATTGAATATCAACACATAATACAAATATGCCTCGTTATATAAAACGACAATATAATCAATCTTAAAATATGTTAGGCATTCCAGACGTTTATCAAAATATGATAGTCAATATATTTATTTCATACTAAAAATTTACATCTAATTGCAAGATGGAAAGCATCGCTAAGTAAAACTATTTTATTAACTTATTTTTGCCACAAGCGTGGCTTTATATCACATTTTATGTGCTTCAAATTAAAATTATATCTCTTAGCCGTAATAAATATCCTCGCAAAAGAAGCAAGAACGCGAAGATCTCAGAATTTTTCCCGTCTGCCGCACTAATTCGCATTTCGCATTCGGGATTCGAGTTTTCAATCTTTTACATTGCGCACTCGGCAATATCCGGCAACATCCGCGCAAACTTTCGACGTGTTAAATTCGATAAATTCTCGCGAGACCATATCTGCTCTTGTATATATGTTAAGTTACTCTTTCGGAACGCGCGATACTCGTGCGTCCTCGTTCGGAAACAAGGAGCGCACTGCGGGAATTTCCGCGGTGCTTCCGCATGTTTAAACGGACTTGCACGCTATCGGTTGATTAAAGTGTCAATCTATCTATCTAAACGCGCGTTCGGACGGAAACACGTGTGGCGCAGCGTTAACGAAGGAAATCAGGCCACCGTGATTTAATTAGCCGCGATTAGTCACGACGCGCACACCAGATATTACGTTTCTCGCGTTAATAGTAACAAGATCAATTCCGTCGAACGACGAAAAATTCTCCTCTATATTACTCGCAAGTGGAAAAATGCACTCATGGTTGTCGGAGAGCACGCACGATCCCGCTCGTCGCAAACGTCCCGAACGTGATCACATTCTGCGTTTTATTTCGAGAGTGAGTTCGATTTCTCCTCCCATCCCTCCTCTCTCTCTCTCTCTCTCTCTCTCTCTCTCTCTCTCTCTCTCCCAGTGGAAACAATTTAATAATCGAACTACTGAATTCGCCAATTGCCAGGCCACCACTTAAATTCACTTTACGGTAATTAAGTGTTCCGGTCAATACTGGCGCCATGCAAATGCACCGCAGTTTCGATAATCGAAAATATTTCCCGGTTACGCGGTCGCGAGCGCATACGGATATATTTATTAAAACGTTATTATCGTTGTGGGGATAAAACGCGAAATCAAAATACTGACGCTTGCCTCGCGCAATCTATTTAAAACGATTAACTTTTCGAAAAATATCATAGTATCATCCAAAAATTTCTAAACATCTCGATAATGAATGTAAGAGCGTATGTAGCTATTTGTATATACAAATAAATTGAATAAACTATTTTTTAATCTAGATTGTTCATTCTTCTCGTTTCTCAAATTTAAACAATTTTTATTTTTAATGAAGTAGAGAAGGTGACATTATGGCTCTTATAGATATTATGACCTCTATTCTCCGCTATTAGATGACAAATTCTAATGATTATTTATGGGATCATTTGTTTAATAGTCCGTCGTTATACAATGACGCTAATATACCAATACAATATAGCCGGCATTGTATTATAACGCATTTTTACTCTCGAGTATTTCGAAATGTTTTCGTTGAGAGAAATTCGCTGACATGGCTTGACAAACTGATATAATCAGTTATTGTTTTCTTTTGTTTAAAATGTGTTCAAAAATTTTTCCTTTTTCCACTAAGCTACAAAATTTTGACTATGATTCAATAAGTAAAAGTAAATGTGAAAAAACAGAAACTTAACGATCTCTGCTTCCGAAATTATCCAAAATGCATAAACTCCTTTATAACCAATACTGTATATTTAAATATATTTTTACGAGAGGACATATTACCACTCCTGTCTCTCTTCAACCCATTATATAGTGTCGCCACATTTTTATAAACAATGTCTTAAGTAATAAATATTTCATAATTTTAAGTCTAGAATCAATTGAACAATACTTTGACGAATGTAATCATTAAGTTTTAAAAGTAAATATTGATTATTAACGAGTTATTATACAACAAAGTTATTATATAAAATGTAAATGGGTGATCATAATATCATCTTCTCTATTAATTTATTGCTTAATTGTTTCATTATGCCCAATTGTTAACATTATGTTATTATATTCGTTCATATTAATTATAATTCTTATACCAAAAAAATTAATTATATGCAACCATTGCCTGCACGAATCACATAATTCTTATTCTTTCATTCAAACGTTCATAAACTCATTTTTTTTGCATTAGTAAGATATTAAAATAAAAACAATTTATTTTATGCATATAGTTCACATAGTCTGCTTGACAAAAATCTGTGTAAATATAATATTGATTATATACAAAAATCACGTAGATATCATTTTAAAATTTAAAGCACGAGCTTTGACTATATATATTGTAATTTTCTGTTCCGCAAAATCGCATAGAAGTTATACGCATAAAAACTGCAAACCAATTGCAAAAAATAAAAAAAAGTTGATTATATTATATTGACTTTTATCAATAGATATATAATCAAATTTTTGACAAGCAAATTTTTAGCGGTATGTATAATCAAATAACTTGTGAAATTATTATTAACGTAGTTATTCTACAAAATATTAAATTTGTTTAAAGAAGGGAGAGATTACTCGCAAAAGTAATTTTTGATGCGCATCACAAAATCCTAAACACACAAATAGAATAGAAAAGATAAAAGTTAAAGAAAAAAATAAAGAGCAAAAAGGATATGAAGATCTTGCCGTCGCACTTTTATACTATTTTTCTTTACATTTCGGTGTGAGTATGTATAGCTACGTGTTCCTTCGACAACAAACGAGCTGCTTCGATCTGCGAACCATTGCGAGAAATCGGATGTGGTTCGCAATAATATTTTTCCCTCTCGCCGAGCCTTTCGGACTCCGAATCGGAGTCCCATGACCGCAGATTACACGTAGCCAGTGGGCATCGACAGAATTTTTCTTTCGAAATTACACGAGCAGCAAGAGAATATTTTTTTAAGGACCCGTTGTGTGCGATTCTAAACTTACACTAATACAATCCATTACAATATACTAATGTTTTTTCAGTTAAAATGTGTTTTTAGTTACTTAGATCTCTTTCCAAGTCTACTATCATGATTAACTTCTGATTTATAAATTACATTTAACAAAATTATACTGAGAGAGAAAAGAGATAGAGTACTGAGAGAGAAAAATAAAAGAGAAAAAATGAAAATAAATAATTTATATTAATAAAAAAATTGTAGAAATTCATCAATAGCAAATCTAGCATATTACATTTCAATTTTCGCAATTAATGAAGACAGCTCGCTGTTAACATAACACCATTATATCGTGTTATTTAATAAAAATGAAGTGTTATAGACAAAAATGAAATGTTATGGACAGCATCCTTTACTCGTATTTCAAATAATCTCGTGTAATAATATTTTTAAAAGATATTTTTACGTTAATAGAGAAAAAATGAAACAATAAACTATTTCGTACAATTATTAACGATGTAATATTTCTAAATCAAACTGTTTTATTCTTTTTTTCTATTACTATCCAAAAAAAGATTCATGTATGTATTTCTGTCTATGTTACACGGCGCCTACGTATGCGACGGTCAAGCGATGGCGAAAGGAACAAAAAGAGAAAAATGAACAGACAGACAAACGGACAGAGAAAAAGAGAGAGTGATAAGAGGAGATAAAGAGTGAGAGAGATGGTGGACGTTTGGTCGGCCATCCACGTTCAGAATTCAGAAAACTTCGCGCAGGCCATTTTCCGAGGGAAAGGCTCCTTCCTGGCGCGGCGAGCCGGCGCAGCCGTATTTTATTTGCGGTTGTAGCCGGCTCGCTCTCGGCCGGTCGCCAATCCTCCTGCTAGCCCGTTCATAATACCGTTGGATGGCGAAGATCGCGGACAAAAGGGGTACGGTACAAAGGGGGCATGACGTAGGAAAATTCAGTCGGATAGCTGACCAAGTTCCGGTCGCATTCAATTACGAGGGGGAAAAAGGGGATAGGCACGTATCGTACGCACAATGGAGACTACTCAAGTTGGAACCTTGACCATTTTCAGTCGTCACTCAAACTAACATTATTTTTATAAAGTGATAGTTTGATAAAACATGAAGCAATATATCACATCATTTATATTGCTATTTATAATACTATTATATTATATCCATCTTATTGTAAATAATTGTACAAAGCTTATCGATAAATTGGGAACAAAAGAATTGTATGACGCCTTATCCTTAATTTATTGATTATAATAAAGCTAACAACAGCAATCGATAATAGCAACAACTTTAATTAAATTTTTTTGATTGTATAGTACAATAGTGGCTACAATATGATATGATTCAAAAATGACATCTCTTGTCGATACATCTTTGCCTTATTTTTACATAGAAGAATGATGAGATACTTATAAAGTTAATTATCTTTCACTTCTAGCATAAAAAATGAGCAAATATAACAAAATAAATAACAGCAGATGTTTTCCACTATACACATATTCTATGTGCATACAATATATGTATAATTCTAAAATATTAAAAAATATATCTAAATTCTTTTGCAAATTTCTCGAGAAGGAGAGGACGAAGATGAACTCTAAGTTTCATTAATTTCCATCTAGATTCGCCCCCTTCACCTGTCTAATCTTTCACAGATATCTTTCACGGGATTAGCCGGAGATTTGTTGGCGCACTTCCGCTTCAACCGACATTAATGTACATCGTGGAATTAGATAGCGTATATCGTCATATTCGTCGCGGTCGGTAGAGTAAATATCGCGAATAGTCCGTGGTACTAGTGAAGTCAAGGAAACAAACGACAAGAGGGAGTAGAAGGTAGACGGTAATAGAATAGAGCATTCTTAAGTACTATTATGCAGAAGAGGAAACGTTTCCTTAACGGTGTGCACTCAAGAATATCGCTAGGCGAAATTTCGGAATTTTGTTTCAAGAATGTTACTCTCATCTGATAAGCACTTAACTTGAAATTAACCGAAACCGAAATTGAACCTTAATTGGAAATTTAAAACGTACAAAGGCGAAACCCACATTCTCTATAAAATAATGCGGAGTAATCTTTGTTTTATTATTCTTAATCTAGATTATTACAATCTAGATTATTACACAGGAGCGCTATTACAGTTGAACAGAATTGTTTATAAGAAAACTCTTTTAATTTTAGAAATACTTGGATAAATTTAGAATCGTTTTTAAACGAATGCTTGCAAATAGGTAAAACAATATCTCGTTTCTAAAATAATTTCCAATCGACCTCTTCGCGATATTAATTTAAATCTTTCCACCAAAACGTTTAATTTAATATTCAAAGCTCGCAAGTTCCGAGATGCTTTTATAATAAGAATCATTGTAAAAGAACGTTTTTATTACTTTTATTTGCGCTAAGAAACATCCGTAGCTTATCTGCAAAAGCAAAACGAAATACTGCTCCATTATAGAAGTAAGATCACATTATTAACGTAGTTCACTGTAAAAGATATTTCATTCCCTTTTCTTCTATCTTTACACTCTCTCAGAGCAAGTTCTCTTAGAACATCTTTATCGAACTCTGTATTATCTCTCGTCAAAAGAGCGAGGTAAGATTACTCGATTTGCAGGGAGATCGGAATCTCGTAAGCTTTTAAAGCGCGTCACTAAAATACACGAAAAGCGTTGTTGCACTCGTCGTCGAGGAGATGTGAAAGCGCCGACGATCAGGGCAAGTTATTTTTGCTTTTACGCGATCGTGCGCGACGGATCGCGAATGTGTTTTTACACTGGTCTGCGTGAAAATCGCGAGTGTGAGCGATCGGCAGCGCAAAAATACGCGCGGATCGCCGATCGATTTAGTGCGCGCATAGTCACGATCGGGAAACGTTCGAGCGTAAAACGAAAGGGGAAATTACAGTTTCCCAGTCCCGGGCTCCGGAGCTTGCATGCGGTGCGCATTGCGGCCAGCTGAGCGAGAAAGGAATCGGAAATTTATATCGGGGAGAACCGTCTGACCTAACTCTCCATTAAAAATGATGCTCTATTCCGTACGTCTCACCTGTTTTACGCGACTACTGTAAATTCTTTTACAGGCGACAAGCTCAGCTGCTTTAGTTTTTTCTTATGTTTTATATAGATGTTTAGATATTTAGATGTTTTTTCTATGAAAAAGATTAATGTATCAACTTATAACTTAGGCAATGTATCTCGTAACAAATATACTCGCGTTGATTCTGAAAATATTTGTAATAATAAGTATCCATTAAAAAGATGTCATCAGAGAGCTATCGGTCTGTTGAAACATATAAAAATTTGCCGAAGTTAAAATAATGGAAAGTCGTGTCGTTACGTAATATCCTCTAATAATTCCAAATATAAGAGCATGATTCTCCATGAGTCATTGCAAACTTAGATTTTATCAAAAAGAAGTAATATAAGAATAACATCGATGTCAGTATAAAACTGCAGCTGTTCCATCAATTATATGTTGTTTCTATTATTTGTCTAAATCGCTTTCGATGTTTATTCTTAATATAGTAGACGCAAATATTAATTTAATTTTATTAATTTATATATATATTACGTAACATATTATATTTACGTAACATAGTATTAACGTAATTGTAAACATTTTGTCAATTGCAAAAAGTTCTCTCTTAATTATAAATTATCACAAGCAATAAAATTAACAAATTAGAGAGAGAAAATGGGGAAGAATATATTGAATTTCAGTATAAATTCTTTTAAATTTTTATTTTTTATTTAAATCATTATCTGCAAAAGCAAATAGAATATTGTATTTATATATTCAAAAAATTTTATATAATGTAACGAAGAAATTAAATTAAATTATAAAAGAAATTAAGAAAAGGTAATAATAAATAAACAAAATAAACACAATAATCTTACACAAAATATTATTTCTTCGCATCAATAACAATAGCATGGTTTTAGGATATGTTAAGACAGTTTATCAGATATCGACGTTTACTATGCAAGACTATAGGCCACCGCTTTGATCGATCGCTTTACATCGAATGAACAGTGTCATATCATCGATAAGCTCGACGACGCAAAGTAAAGCTCGATCAGGTGTGACCTCACCTTCAATACAACGCTTTAGAGTGACTGTCAGACGCCAATGTGTTCTGTAGGATATCTGCGAGAGGCTCGGTATCGTTAGCCTTGTTCCGATATTCTGATATTGACGTGCCGTTACGGTGATACGAAACCGAACGCCGGCATAAGATCTCGGAGAACCAGGGCGCGGTAAGGAAGGCTATAACATCGGCTGAGATTGGCTCTTGCGTGCTAGTATGTCGGTTCTCATTTGAATTTAGATTCGTCTCTCTCCGTCTGAGCCCTTTCCTGTCACTCTATTCCTCATTCGTCCTATCCTCCCTATTTCTCATCCTCGCTGAACTTCTTTCTCGAGAAGACACGCAGCAGCGGGTTTACATACTCTAGAATCTGTTATGAGATTTTTCGTTTTTCTCTCCTTCTGATATATACTCATCATAATCTTTCTATTTTGGTAGAGAGAACAAATAGAAAATTTTTCTGTTCGTCTCTCCATCACAAAAATACACTATCTTACTATCTTCCCAAATTTAAAAAATGTATCAACTAATCTCTTCGCCATTCAAATCTCCTTCGATGTTGGAAGACATACATTTAACTTCGGCATCTTTTATTCCGCGAACTACTTTCTGCCCGAGAAAGCTGAACGTACTTTTCGATCCACAGAACTACGCGAGAAATACGGCCTTAATATTCTAGACTCACTTCTGCTCATGTCGATCGTAATCGCATCTCGATGACATTCTATATGATTCTACGCAATTTTTCATCGACGAGGTGACAAATATATTCACATTCCGAATTATAAGAAAAAAAGAAAAAGAGAAAAAGAGAGATTCTATATCGTTGCTGAGAATTAATACATCATTTCCAATAGCAGTCACAGTAAAATAATAATTTAATTAACATGAGAAAAAAGTCGCATTATTAATTTTAAAATTCATAATTATTTTCCATTAAAAAATTAATTTAAATAAATCTGAATTAAAGCAACATAAATAATGCAACAAATCTTTGATTAAGTCAATAATTGACTATTAGTGTAATTAAAAAAATTATTGCATCTATAAATATAATTTATTTATAATTTTACATAATTTTGTACTATTTAATTAATTTATACAAACGTTTTTTAAGTCATTTAAGTTGGGTATATCCAAATTCTTATTCGCAAGTAAAATGTTTCTTCCTCCGTATCGATTTGTTGAAGGAGAAAGAGAAGATACAAAGAGAAGCAGCATTGAGGTCCCACCCATAGATTATTACATACACATGTGCACGTTATATCTACGCGCTACGATCAGTTAGTGCTATCATTAGAAAGAACTAGCAGCGTGAATAGAATGAAAGGGCCTTTTCATTCGAACGAACTGAGCCAGGCACAAACATCTGTTCTTTTTCTTAGTATATTTTGAACAACATAAAGCTACATAATATAACTGTAGCTAATTCTACGTAATATAAATTCAGCTGTGTGAACACAACTCGAACAATTAAATTTAATTCGAAACCGCGAATCAACAATTTCTCAGTTTTTTCATTCAACAGCAAAGTGGCGGCGAAAGTAGGAACGAATTTGTTCGAGATGAAATCCTGATGAGTGCCTGAAATCGCATCCATTGAATTTAATCACAAATCTCCCGTACTGAATTTTACGAAAATACGTTCGAGCCAACGATCCTCTCATATGTACACATACGCATACACGAACTAACGCACGCAGCAATTGACGTGGACCAAAAGCGCAGATGGACATGCATGACGAAGCTGGTGGTCCAGCTGCTGCATCGCTGACCTAAAACGGCCACCGCGTGTACTATATAAAACGTGTAGCTGGCAGAGAAGTGTGTCGGTTGACAATTTCATCGTTATGCGCGGATGTGTCTCACTCGAGAAATTGCAATGGGACTCCACATTTTATAGACCGTAAATAGCATGAAAAATATCCGGATGCTTTAACAAGAATACACCCTACGAACGCTCGAGCTACTACGGCTGAGTAGAATATTTCGATACGATTAAATTCGTGCTCTGCAATTCAGATCAATCTCTTTCCGAATCTATACAATTCGTTTAATCTACCTTTATTCTTTCTTAAGACGAACGCGGTTATAATGAATGTATTAGATATTTTTACCTTGATTGAACTAAAATATAAAAATATACTTATTAAAATAAATTAATAGTTTAGGGAAAGATCCCTTTAATCTACAGAAAGAAGTTGATTCGATAGAGTAGAAGCGTACAAAATCATGCGGAAGTTAAAGGTCGTTTTGCGACTTAAGGTGGGAATCGCGGAGAAAAATACCAGCAATTTCCCAAATCCGTCCAGACTTCGCGTACGAAAATATTGGTGAACGGCGAAGGAAACAAGAAAACCAGACGCAGCGAGAAGGAAAAGACCAGGAAGGGTTTGGAGAGATGCGCGACGCGAGGCTGAAGTTCGTTGGTTCGACGATGGTGGGAAAGGTCGAGCATCTGCGGGAGCAAGGAAGAGGAGCCGAGTGGAAGAGAGGGTGCAAGCGAGTGGAATATAGAACTTTGAACTGGAGAGAATAAGCTACGACGAAACGGCGCGCTCGGGAATGACGACGGTGGTGGAGCAGGAGGGTAGGTGAGGGAACGGGGCCGCGTGAGTTATCGCAGCAACTATCTGCTCAAGCGGGCGGATTTATTTCTATAGGTACAATCTGCTGCGTGAAATAAAGTATTTTGAAAATAAGAGGGAAGACGCGATAGAGCCCCGAGATATCGCCGGCCATTTGTTCCGCGCGGGATACGCGTCTAAGCGAGTGCGCCCTCCGCCGCGAAATATTTCCGTGTGTGTACACGCGCTTATATCCTCGCTCCAGCTTGCTCGCGAAAATTCCCATCCGCTGGGCGAGCCGGTAATTGGGGATCGCCGCGCCAACGGAAAAACATCGATGCATCACGGGGGACAGAGAACGAAGCCGGTACGATATGTAATCCGGTAATCCGACATTGAGCTTGTGAGAGTACAACGGCACAACCTAATATCAGACGAACTAATAATCTAATTAATTGATCTCTTTTTATGAATGTTTTTTTTAATTTTTTTTCTTGAAAGAAAAGTGAAGTATCAAACAGGAAGAAACCGTGTAAAGAAACGTACTTTGATAGAGATTTCTTTTTTGAAAGATTATTAAAATTTCTTTCTCATATTTATCTACTTTTTTAATATTTCAAAGTCTGCTATAATAAGCTACTTTCAAATCAGTCCAAAATATAAAGAAAGATCGATTTAAATCTCTATCTGTAGCAACAACAATCGATATACAATTGCTGTGCAAAAGTGCTTAAAAAAATGTATTTTTAAATTCTTATAAATTTCTTATGTATAATAGAAATGCCAATTAAAATAAAAATGATAAAAAGTTAAATTAAATTTTAGTGTATATCTCACATAAAATGCGAAAAGAGAAATGTGTGAGTATATAAAAACGTTATGAAGTACCATCATTAATAACCTCTCCAAAATCGATATGACCGGCGCGGATTATGAATCGAGGAAAATCCCAACCAGGGTCATTTTTATCGTCGGAAAATGTTCGGGTGCCGGCCAATTATTATCGACGAGACGGATTGAAATATTTCGCGCGATGATGAATATAGGCTCAATTTGAAATGACTGTCCCTGCGGAATTAACTGAACGATCGTATTATACGATTATTATGGGTATCAGAATATGCGTGTCGGAGAAAGCAGAAATCTCTCTCGCGCTACAATACGCAGCCAAATACGAGAAAATACGTACCTGAATACGTATCTGAAACACATCGAATTTTGCGTACGTGCGCTCATTATATAA